>CM019171.2:27187186-27222235 GCA_009739505.2 Apolygus lucorum
TTGATGAAAATATGTACATAAAACATCATAACATAAAAGATGTATATGATCAGTTTATTCGAAATTAAAATCCAATCAACCAAAATCAAAATTTTCACTCGCGTTTTACGTTTCAGACCTTCTTGAACAATTTTGGTTTCTTGTTTGTCTGTCTGACTGTCATGAAATCCTTTCCACAGCCATAACTTCTACATTGCTCATCCGATTTTGATGGAATTTTCAGAGATTGTGCGGGTAGGGGTGTAGATGTCCCCTATGAAAATCATTAGCCCCGACTGATAGTAGCCGCTGCACATGCGCAAACGTGAAATCCTTGCCACGAACATAACTTCTATATTTCCCATCTGATTTGGATAAAATTTTCAGGAATTATGAGAGTTGTGATGATGATGGTCCCCTATGAAAAATCATGGCCACCAAATTGAAAGTATCTCATGCGCATGCGTAAACGTGAAATCCTTGTAACAGCCATAACTTCTACATTTTGCAACAATATTGAGATATTGTGCAGGTTGACGTGTAGATGGCTCACATAGCCCCTTTCAAAAGACATCGGAAATTTCAACCTGTTTTTCTATGGGAAGCGTCAATGATACGAGGTTCCTTTTAATCGAAATCGATGCAACCAAGTATGGAGACCCAGAAAATAAAAAAAAAGTGAAAATGGCCGAAAATGTCACATAGCCCCTTTAAAAAAACGGGTTCAATTAGAGGAAACATTCTTTTCGTTTTCAAGGCAAACTGCAGATGAGGATGCAACAATCACCGAAAAAGTAGGATTAATTAAAGACATTCAACCTGTCACCATTCGAGAGCTAAAACACGAGATTAGAACTAATCTCAGGTCAAAAAACATCTCCACGACCTCATAAGGGAAATCTTTCTTTAAATTACTGCCCAGAGAGGTCTGAAAAAATTCTTCAGCCATCAATGCGACCGCAGTGTGATTCAGCATTTCTGTGAAATTGCAGGATCTTCTAAAACATACGAAGATGAAGCCCAATTGTAAGGAGATTTTCGCTTTAGACCTCACTGGCACCCAAGCACTTGGGCAGCAGAATGCTTGGGGATCAAAGAATTACAAAGGTTGAAGTTGAGTAATCCCTCATCTTATACTTCTACCGTATACGCTACGTACAGAAGCTAAGTATTTGCAGGAGCAGTTTAGATGAGCAAAGCGGTGCGAAGATTTCAAGATTTCGGTGCCAAGTATCAATTTATAAAATGAGCGATTGGGAGCCACAGATTTGGTTTGAACTGTATTGAGAGTTCTTATCAAGATTTTGAAAGTTCTGAATATGTAAAGTAGAACACAATACCAGTAGTTGTGGTTACCTTCAACTCAGGTTCTCAAAACACCCGTTTTTGACCTGCTAGTTCCACTCTTTGCCCACTGTAGAATTTTCTTATACTACTCATTTTGACACAATCACACTGGATGTGATCTAAAAAATGGCGTATTTATTCTTTATTCTTCCATAGGTGAGTTCGTCTTCGAAGGCTCAGGCTCAGGTAAACCAACTTTTATAAATAGAATTCTCGCATATCTAAAAATACATCAACCTGACGTTTTACGGTGTCCCGAGTTCCGGGGTAAACGACATCGAAATTTATTCCTAGAAAAGCCCTTCCCAGGTTTAAGTTCGAATCCGGGCGTCATCGGACGTCCCATGGAGAAAAGGGACAGCAGAAAAATCGTTGAGGACGATAAAACCTCTTGAGTAGAGCCATAAAGTCGGAAGACTCGATTCAGAGGTTTTAAACGTTCTCTAAGAATCTAAGAACTGGATCTTCCATTTTAAAAAGGCTGCAGTGGGAGATCCGAGAACAGGATTGCTATTTCACTATCCTTTGGAGGATGTCAACATCCTTGGGGCGTATATCGGTCAGATCCACAAATTCATATTTATTCAACTCCAATTCAATAACGCAAGGTTCTCACTTTCGAAAGATTGAAAAAAAATAGTTTGGTTCTCCAAAATCAACCTTTTATGTTTTGAACCTCAACGGAAGATTTTGTGAGGGTAACCCAGTCAATTTTCAACGGGAAAGTTTTAGGGGGTTTCAGATTTCTTCGATTTCTAAGTTTTTTGGGATGCTGAATCCGAACCTGAGGTTTGCCACCAAAATTTCGTGAGGGTAGCCCAGTCATGTTTTAACAGGAAAGTTTTAGGGGGTTTCAGATTTCTTCGATTCCTAATTTTTTTGGGATGCTGAATCTGAACCTGAGGTGTGCCACCAAAATTTCGTGACGGAACATTTTTAAAAAATGCAAAAAATACGAAAAAAATGATTTAATAACCCAAAAACGACCAACTTTTGGCGAAAAAACTACTAGTACCTACCTAGTATTATGCGAAATGAAAGGACGTTAAATTTGCTACATATTTCATTTCGTATCTATTACAGTATTTGAGTGGAAAAAGGAAACTTTCTCGGAGAAAAAACGCAAATTTTGGTTTATTATTTTCAATAATGAACCTTTGGAATCGACCAAGAAAATTTTTTGTTCAACACCTTTTTTTTACGGAAGTGGGGAAACTCTTTAAGAGCGAAGGGGAAGTCACCCCAACAGTGTTGGACTCCCCATGAATTGGGGTTACCAACTAAAACCCCACTCCCTCTGCTTAGGACTCACCCCGGGACCACTTGTACAGTATTACTTCAGGGTGAGCCTTTTTTTTGTGCCAAATGGCTGCTCCTACTTCTGGTCTCCTTCAATTCTATTCCTCATCTTCTTCCTCCCCTCAAAATTTGATGGTTCACGTTTGAAGGTACGTAGAATCCAAAAATCGAATAAAAATTTGGCCGTCCGTCCGCCGTACGCCGCACTTTTGCCACTTAGGATTGACAGATTTTGATGAAATTTGGTATGTAGGCTCCACTTGGGGTCTAGTTGTACCCCGAAGATTTTGTTCAAAAATGAATTTTGAAAACGCCCTAACTCAAAAAATTTTGATATAAAGGTATTGTTTTTCCTTCAATTAAAGATTCTATAGAATTTTTAGAATTTGTTGAGACCACGCGGAGTTCTGTAGGCCAAACCATTCGCTCCCTACGATAATTTAAGGATTGGACTTACGATAAATCAAAAACACGAGTGTGAATCGCAAAGGCCTAATTCCCGCTCAAACTTTAGCTGACCGAAATGCGATCGATGTTTTTCTTCATGTTGGTTGGTGGTAACAATGGCAAAGCCGTGTTCTTTGCAGACGAGTGATCAATATAAAAAAAATAAACCGTTGTGTAATAATTTGCAGCGTTTTTTACTAGTGATGAGGCCTAAACGGTTCGTCTAAGAAAACGTACGAAATGAAATTTGTAGAATAAATTTAACGTGCTTTCATTCTGCGTGAAAGTTGAGTGAGTTTTTTACCAAAAGTTATTCTTTTAGAATTACAGGCAAAAAATAACTTTTTTCGCCTTTTTATAAATTTTTGTTCATTTTTTATTTTTGTAAATTTTCAAGAGTGCCCTAGCTCAAAAACACTCGAAATAAAAGTATTGTTTTTTCACCAATTTGAAATAGAATGGATTTTTTAAAATTGTAGCGACCACCAGGAGCTCTGTAGGACAAACCGTTCGTTTTCTACGAGCACTTAGAGGTCAGACTTATAATGTTGTAAGTATATTAATTTATGGTTAAACCTGGGATAAGGTTAAAACAAGCAGGTAGCGAATTGTTTTCTGAGTAAAAGTGACGGTTCCTGGTCATAACGGTATCACGTCTTATTAAAAAAATCTGTTCATATTGTAAAATCCAACAAACGTATTTTCCGGAATTAACTTTTTCAAAGACCAAAACACAACAACAAGATTTTCCATTCATGTCAACAAAACATCAACCGAAATAAACACATGATTTTCCTGATCTTAGAGTGGATTCCTACGCTGCCTCCCACTCTTCTCAAGGCCTGCCCTCAGGCCTGATTTCAGATCTTGTCAACCTATTTGCATGTAGTAAGCGAGCAGTGCGTTCCATCTTGACTTGGAAAAGGACAGCGTTTTTCTTTGCCACTATCTTGTATGGTCCCGTCCATGCTGCCTGCAGTTTAGGACATTTCCAACTGTTCTCCGGGGATTGTAAACCCAGACCAAATCTCCGACAGTTAGTTGAGGTATTTAGGCCCGACGGTCGTGCACTTCCTTCTGCGTTTTCATCTGGATTTGAGCCTCATTTTGCGCGAATTCTCTTACAGTCTCTAGGTGAGATCTCAGTTGAACTGCGTACAATGTCTCGAGCAGTTGTTGTAGTAAAGCAGGTCTCGTCAATGTCCCTGGTAAATGCAATTCTCGACCATACACAAGTTAAGCTGGGGATAATCCTGTAGTTCGTTGTGACGCAGAGTTCAGTAAACGTGTTATTGATTGAATGGTGGTACTCTTTATTTGCAATCCAACGCTTGCTCTAGTTGCAGCAGATGGATGGGTTCTCAAGCAGCTTCTGAGACTGTCATGTATTCTCCTTCGCAAATTTCTAGTGGCCTACGGTTTGCTGTTCTTTGATTCCCATGTGACCGCTGCTCTCCCATACGACTTCGAGTCTATTTCGTAGTTGGCCCAATCAGAATCATCCATGCTTACTTCATTTGCTGTACGCTTGAATTCCAATCCGAAATTTCTTGTTCCTTTCAAATACATCGAAGGACGCGTTTCGCTGTTTGCCAATGCTCCGTATATAGCATTTCCGAATTGAGTTAAACTTTTTCCATTTAGGTTTAGTTCTTTTCCATTTAGGTTTAGTTCTTTTTCATTTAGGTTTAAACCTTTTCCACTTAGGTTTAGACCTTTTCCATTTAGATTTAAACCTTTTCCATTTGGATTTAGACCTTTTCCTTTTGGATTTAAACTCCATCAAAACGTCAATAGTTAGCCCCATCATAGTAAGTAAGTGCCTACCTACTAAACTTTTATTAGGCTAGAAGTAAAAAAAAATGGAAACGGTAACAGAAAATACGCATTTTTGAAAGCTTGTTATGAATCAGAAATCTCGGTACATTCCTGTGCATAAAATAAAAAAACACTTGCATGATTTAATTTTGCATGGCATAATAACGTCGGGTTGGAGGTAAAAGTACCAAAGAGGTAAATTCATATTGTGCGAAAATCAAATTAAAATTTCAAAAGTTAGTTTGGTAATTATGATAATAAATTATTTTCTTAGGTTGGATACATAGTTTGATGATATTGATCACCAATAATAACAACAGTTAAATAATCATAATATTCTGCGTTTGATTTTCCCACGTGTTGAATTTGTGACTTGGGTACTTTTACCTCTGACTCCACGATAATTTCCTGAGTTTAAATCCAAATGGAAAAGGTTTAAATCCGAATAGAAAACGCTGCAAATCATTGCTCAAAGGTTTATTATTTTCTGTATAGATCACCCTTCTGTATAGATCACTGGTTCTTCATCAATAGCACCTACCACCATCTGTATTCTCCCTTGACCTTCCCTCTCAAATTTCAGCTTCCTGCGTTCAATAGGATTGAAATTGGCTTCGGAGCTCACTGAGCTGATCAGTGATCTGAAGAGTGAAGAAGATCTCCTCGAATGCTGGAGACGCCTGGAAGAGCACTTCCATTTAATAGGAGTAAAAATGGTTTTGGAGCTCACTCAGCTGATCAGTGATCTGAAGAGTGGAGAAGATCTCCTCGAATGCTGGAGACGCCTGGAAGAGCACTTCCATTCAATAGGAGTAAAAATGGTTTTGGAGCTCACTCAGCTGATCAGTGATCTGAAGAGTGAAGAAGATCTTCTCGAATGCTGGAGAAGCCTGGAAGAGCACTTCCATTCAATAGGAGTAAAAATGGCTTCGGAGCTCACTCAGCTGATCAGTGATCTGAAGAGTGAAGAAGCCTTTGAGCAATGATTTGCAGCGTTTTATACCCACCAATATTTTTTTTACCTACCAACTTTTTGTTACCTACCAGCTAGGTACTACCTACCACACCATACTGGCTTCACACCTTCACAATCAAGTTTATTAGAAAGAACTAAACGCTTCACACTCGATTCGAAAAATAGAAAGCTTCATAATATGAAATTTCATATTATGGAAATTTGATTACTGGTTACGCAGAAGGCAAAACTGTATACAAATCGAAGAAATGAACAGCGATCGCATTTTAGTCCGATAACATTTGAATGGAGATTAGACCTCTTTTGCGATTCACACTCATGATTCTGTTTTATCGAAGGAAAACCTTCAAGTACTCGTAGGGACCGAACGGTTTGTCCTACAGAGCTCCGGGTGGTCTCAAAAATTTTAAAAATTCAGTACTATTTAAAATTGGTGAAAAAACGATACCTTTATTTCGAGAGTTTTCGAGCTAGGGCACTCTTGAAAATTTCAACCCTTAATTTTCACCCCTTAGAAGTGACCTACATCAACCAAAAGCTTCGCGGCACAACTAGACCCCAAATGGAGCCCATATACCAAATTTGAACCAAATCGGTCCAGTGTTGCTAAGAAAAGTGCCGCGTACGGCGTACGGCGGACGGACGGAAATTTTTTTATTCGATTTTCGTATTCTACGTACCTTGAAACGTAAAACATGAAATTTTGAGGGGGGGTTAAATTTTTTTTTTTCTTGCTCGATTCCAAAGGCTTATTATTGAAAATAATAAACCAAAAGTCTAAATCTAAGTGGAAAAGGTCTAAATCTAAATGGAAAAGGTTTAAATCTAAATGGAAAAGGTCTAAACCTAAATGGAAAAGGTTTAAACCAAAATGAAAAAGGATTAAACCTAAATGGAAAAAGTTTAACTCAATTCGAAAATGCTATAAAACATTGAACTGATTTACTTCAAACTAACCCTTCCAATACCCAGCATTGCAAGCCATTGTTGCCATTGCCAAATACATTATAGATCCAATCACATTTTGGTAGCAAATCTTTCTCTCGCTGCTAGTATAAGGTTCGCTCGTTTGATAGCAATAATACTGCTGGGAGAGGTATAACTCCATGAATATTCACGAGCGTTTTCCCCTCAAGTAATTACGAGTAAAGTAGCCACCAGAGATATGATATACTAGCGGCTTGCAGGGACAAAATATGAAGGTTTGTGAACAAATCGCAACATTATCGGATTCTTCCAGGTGCACCAAAGGTCGGCAGTTTTAAATAATGAATACCCGGAATAGTACTACTTATCCTTCACATAGCAAAAACGTTCAGACAGGATTTCGTATTCGAACATCTGAATAATATAGAAAAAATGAAGTTAGATGCACTGAAAGGGGTTCAAAAGGAAAAAAAAAGTATGAAAGGATGGACGTTACAGATTAAATCTTGGTTGGAACCATTAGAGCTGGTTTGTCGCCGCGAACTGGTGGACAAATTGCCCTCGTTCTGGCCCCTCGGAGTGGAGTTGACACTCAATTAGTTACTATCATATTTATTTCACTGAAAAATTGATGAAACTTGTTATACAAAACGTTCGGTGTTCGGTCCCATTTGTTGCACCTTGGGTGAACTTTCTTCTAGTAAGTAGTTCTTTGTGTGAATAGAAAACTTCCCATAGAGAGAATAGTTTCCTCATTCGGGAGTTTGTTGATGATTAATTTTGGAACTACTTTTTACATAGTTTCACAGGGTTTCGATCAGCTGGGTGACCTAAAGAACTTTTAACCAATTAATCGATATAGTCGATATAGCGATATCGATACCTTAAAGCACAAAGGCCATCCATATTCCAAATTTTTCTTTTTTTTTTTCAAATTTCAGAAAAACTGAAATCTAACTAAACTATTATTGACCTTCTTGATGATTATAGCTTGAAAATGTGTTGAAGAATTATCCATTATTTTAGGAGTTGTGCACTGGTGAAAACTTTTTTTGCATTTTTCTGAAAAAAAAACCGTATTCCAAATTTTTTATTTTTTTTTTAATTTCAGAAAAACTGAAATCTAACTAAACTATTATTGACCTTCTTGATGATTATAGCTTGAAAATGTGTTGAAGAATTATCCATTATTTTAGGAGTTGTGCACTGGTGAAAACTTTTTTTGCATTTTTCTGAAAAAAAAAAACCGTTTTTGGACATCCATCCCGGTGGATGTCCATCCATATTCCAAATTTTTTATTTTTTTTTAATTTCAGAAAAACTGAAATCTAACTAAACTATTATTGACCTTCTTGATGATTATAGCTTGAAAATGTGTTGAAGAATTATCCATTATTTTAGGAGTTGTGCACTAGTGAAAACTTTTTTCGCATTTTTCTATTAAAAAAAAACCCCGTTTTTGGACATCTATCCTGTTGGATGTCCATCCATATTCCAAATTTTTTATTTTTTTTTTAAATTTCAGAAATACTGAAATCTAACTAAACTATTATTGACCTTCTTGATGATTATGGCTTGAAAATGTGTTGAAGAATTATCCATTATTTTAGGAGTTGTGCACTGGTAAAACTTTTTTTTTGCATTTTTCTAAAAAAAAAACCGTTTTTGGACATCCATCCCGGTGGATGTCCATCCATATTCCAAATTTTTTATTTTTTTTTTAAATTTCAGAAAAACTGAAATCTAACTAAACTATTATTGACCTTCTTGATGATTATAGCTTGAAAATGTGTTGAAGAATTATCCATTATTTTAGGAGTTGTGCACTGGTAAAACTTTTTTTTTGCATTTTTCTAAAAAAAAAAAGCGTTTTTGGACATCCATCCCGGTGGATGTCCATCCATATTCCAATTTTTTTATTTTTTTTTAAATTTCAGAAAAACTGAAATTTAACTAAGCTATTATTGACCTTCTTGACGATTATAGCTTGAAAATGTGTTGAAGAATTATCCATTATTTTAGGAGTTGTGCACTGGTGAAAACTTTTTTGCATTTTTCTAAAAAAAAAAAAAACGTTTTTGGACATAGCGCCTTTGCGCTTTAAAGTATCGATATATTCTCTCTCGTTCAGCCTGGAGCAAAGAAATTTTGTACCTACAATGTTTCTTGAAGAGTTCTGGAAGTGATTAGAAGCAATGTAGAGTAACAGGTTAGATATGTGAGCAATAAAGCTAACTCCTCAATAGATTCTTTGACTAGCCACTCCAACTTTCCTCCGACAACTCATATTCTAGAAACGTAGTTGAACGAGCTGAATATTGCTTTTTAGGGTTCTAGCTTGGTGGGAGATGATACCTCGAAGTCAAAACTAGGTGAGCTGTAGAGCGATATAATCCCCCCTGTTCAGACTGGAGCACTTGAATTGAGTACATCTTTAAGACTTCTAGAAGTGATTGAAAGACATTTTGGGAGACAAGGTAGACGCGTGAATGATTAAGAAAAAAAAAAAATTCATCACTTTCTTTGACCACCCACTCTTCTCTTACAACTCATTTTATGAAACTTGGTGCGGAGGTCAGGTTTGGCGAGCTGAAATGCCTTTTAGGTGTTCCAAACAGCTGGGTGAAGGAAGATACTTCAAGATCGAAACTTGAGGAACTTTACAGCTACCTTAACTTCTCTCTTATTCATCCTAAATCACTTAAATCCATTGCATAGCCTCTTGAATATGTCCGGAAGGGATTGAGATTCAGTCAGGGAAGTCTGTTCTGCTGTGTGAGCAGTAAAGCTAGTTCCTCTTCCGCTCTTCTGGGAACCCTCTAGCTTTAAAAACTCCGTTTTGGAGACCACTGAAAGTTGAAAGAAGGATGTCAGGAAAGTGAGAGCAATCGAGCTGACTCCTCTCCTGTTCATCAAGGTCCACTCAAATTTTGTGTCTCTTATAGGCGAATTCATAGACAAGGCTTGAATGTGAGCGAGCACTCAATTATCTGAGTTGAGGGTCGGCCTCGACTCAACAGTCCGTATTCATAGTTGATTGAGACGGCCCACCTAAGTGTTGTGGTCGCCTGAGTGCACACTGAGCCTGAGGGGACGCTCAGGGGCTACTCAACTCATTTTCACCTTAAGTTGGCAGCCTTGGTGGGGATAGTTCCCTGTTTCTAGGATATTTTGGGTAAAAAGGACGGGGAAATTTCCCTCTCGTATTCTGCACTGATCGTGAGTTATAACCTTGTCACCGGTACTCTGTGGTTATAACAGTAATGAAAAGTTTCTTATTGCATTTTCGTTACTGTGGATGTGCATGCTAATTTCTCTATTTTGTCTGATTTCCTACAAGTAACCATTAGTTGTGAGTTATTAGCAGTGGTGAATCAATCAAATTGAAGTCTGTTCAATTATATGAGGGTGTTGACATTTTTTCGGAGGCTTGTAACTTGATTTCTTATCTGCGCAATTTCATCAGTTGGAATGAATTTGCTGCCATCGGACTACTACGAGTCGTCGTATATTGCTCTGAAGAAGGTAAGAAATTATGATTTCCTTTAATTGGCAGTAAAATTATGTATCTATATGTAGGTACGATACGAAAGAAAGAACCACTATTCAAAGTAATAAACACAAAAAGACATTTTGGTATCCTTTTTATGATTGTTCTTAGGCATCATATAACCGAATCAACCCACTGATTGTTTCAGACAAATTAACATCTCCCGGCCGAATGAAGAAGGTTTATCCACAAGCAAATATACGAATATTTATGACGTTTGGAACCCTTCAAAACCTTTACCTACCTACTTATTTATTGACCTGTGTGAAACAATATAAAACCCGAAATAAATCTCGTACCTATATGGATGTTTTTTCATTCAACTTTTACTTTATTACCAACCCATATAATTTTCTACAAGTATTTTCTACTATACAGGGTGTCCAAGTAACTACGCTCCCCCCACTTATTTTCTCTAATAGTGTAAGAAAAAAAATCGGATTAACGCTATTCTTCATAATTTTTTGCGTAGAATTAAAAAATGACAAAATTGCGCAGTGCGCAATCGCGCAACCATGCGCAATCATGATCAACTTTGTTTTTTCAAATGAGAACCCCCTTTTTTATTGCAGATTCGGATTCTTCGTCAAATTTTATGAACATTTTACTTCAACAATTTTTTTTTGGACGCGCGCAGCCCGCTCAGCGAGCGCTCAAAGATGCGCAACCCAGAGATTGCGCCCAAGTTGAGATGAAGGTAAACCTCAAGTGCGGCACATCACTTAGCACTGTTTTTCTATGCTGAATCGCGTAGTGATATCCCTTTCTTGATTTGATTTCATTTTACCGTATCTACAGCCAAAAAAGTCACTTTTTGAGGAGAAAATCATCTATTTTCTTACGAAGGGTACCTAATGATCATCCTAATAAAATGTAAAAAAAATTCTATTTTTAAAATTGTAAAATAACGGGAAACTTCTACATACTTAATTATCACAAAATGTTGCAAAAAAATTTTCAGTCTTCTAAAAACATGATTGGATGAACAATGATCGAAACAATTTAGCCATAAACTCTTAATAATAACTCTTAATACAACTCTTAATAAATTAAGAACTCTTAAATAAACTCTTAATAAATAATAACTCTTAATGTAAACTGTATTGTCTACCTGCACAAAGGAGTAATAAATAATTCGAGAAGAAAGCAATTCTCGGAAAAGATTCCACGGAAAATCGATAATTTCCTCCTCAAAAAGTGACTTTTTCGGCTGTAGATACGGTAAAATGAAATCAAATCAAGAAAGGGATAACACCACGCGATTCAGCATAGAAAAACAGTGCTAAGTGATGTGCCGCACTTGAGGTTTACCTTCATCTCAACTTTGGCGCAATCTCTGGGTTGCGCATCTTTGACCGCTCGCTGAGCGGGCTGCGCGCGTCCAAAAAAAAAAGTTGTTGAAGTAAAATGTTCATCAAATTTGACGTAGAATCCGAATCTGCAATAAAAAATGGGGGTTCTCATTTGAAAAAACAAAGTTGATCATGATTGCGCATAGTTGCGCATTTGCGCACTGCGCAATTTTGTCATTTTTGAATTCTACGCAAAAAATTATGAAGAATAGCGTTAATCCGATTTTTTTTCTTACACTATTAGAGAAAATAAGTGGGGGGAGCGTAGTTACTTGGACACCCTGTATAATTTTACTAGATCGTAAAACAAGAATGAGTATTGAGAATGAAGGAGAGAATGTTTGACAACTTCAAGAAAGAAACTCACTATCTCGGAAGATTCACCTAGTTCGGGGAGAAAATATTGAAAAGACTGTTACAAGGAAATTCAAGTTTGCGATGATCTTCATTGGATATTTTTGACGGAAAAACTGGTCTAATCGCTTTATTTTTATTAGACAAACAAAATAGATAGTTGAAAATAGATAGTTGACTTGCTGTACACTATTTTCAGTAGGAAAATCTGATAATAACTGTGGCTGAGGGGCACTTAAGGTACCTCCGGCCAGCACTCAGGATTTTGCCCCATTGAGTCGAGGGTGGGCCTCAACTCAACGCTGAGTTTGGTTTATGAATACCGTTGAGTGCGCCCTTAGAATTCGCACTGAGTCCTCCCTCAGGGCGCCCTCAAATCTTGTCTATGAATACAAATGAGTAGAAATAAGGGTTGGCGGGCCCCTTATCAATGCATTTGAGGGTGCACTCAGACTTAAGTAATGACTATGAATTCCGCCCTAAGGGCCCACCCTCGATTACATTGGATGCCAATGTAAGTGATGATAACGGACTTAATAGTACAGTTTAGCAGTGGAGTTGTTTTCTCTCCTGCTCATTTAGAGCGAAAACAGGCTTTGTATCCGTGCTGTACCAACGAAAGAAAACCTCCTGTGAAATATATCCACCCTAGTAGGGATTTTGGGTGATTTCAACGCCATGATTGGTTAAGGAGGAACCAAGGACAGCTCGGATTATACGGAAGTAACTCTTACTGCATCTTTAATACTAAATGAGCCCAATAAGTTGAAGAAAGACCACCCTCTTCCTAGTCAATTTTCGGCCGATTCGTAAGCAGGTTGCGGCATTCTTCCTATTTGTAAACTCTCTTGGGGCTTCCATCGGCTATCGGAATCCTAAATTTATAATTCAAAATTATTTGTAATAAAATATTGAAATCTCGAAAAATCTAAGAAGATTGAGAATCAAAAGCCAAGATGATTGCCCAAACCGCAACAAAATCAGCTAAAAATTGAATTCGAATAACTAAATCGTTCGAAAAACTGAATCATTGAAAACCCCACCTAAATACCAGAGTGGATGTTAACAGAGAGGTTTCCAGGCTGTTCTTCTGTGTTGCGGATACGAGGAAGCTACGTGCCACATCCACTCGGCTGACATTGTTGATCCTAGAAGGCGGTTCAGAAGTCAACCGTGGTTCCTCAACCTCGTCAGCACTCAACTGGGGAGGTGTGAATTCGGCTAAGGATGGTTTTCGTGTAAACTTACTCAACGACCCGCTCTTTCCGCCTAGCCTCACTCTGTTCTTCAAAAAAGTATTGACAGGTGCGGCTCACCTGGCCCAGCTGTTTCGGACACCTCCGTGCAACAGGAGCCCCATTTCCATTCGAAATTGAAATCAGCGTATATGTCGCGTTTGATGGACCTTGAAGTCTCTTATAGAGCTTTCGACCTATGAATTTGGCTCAAACCACGAACCTCTGAGTCAAAACTTCTTCTATTCAGCGCAGAGGCTGAGTAAATTGATCCTTGCATTGTTCACCTGAAGTCGGTAGTGAGACATTTTTTGGGGGGTTTATCGCATTTGTTTGGAGTACCTATCAGAGTCTAGGATTCACTATAAATCTATCAAAATTCAATAACCCTTGGCAGAAGCTGTATATATCAAGAAATTGGTTGAACATGAACAATAAAGGGATTAGGAAGCTCTTCAATAAATTTGAAGAAGGAAGTTTTAACACAATTGAGGAGCTTGATTCCAAAAGGTACTATATCTATTTTGGACAAACGTGAGAAAAACCGTGGCGTCCTGAAAAACGTGCTATAAACCAATGATGTTATTTTGTATATGCATCTAAATTACGAGTATAATAAATATTTTTGGGAAAAAAGGTGAACTAGTTCAAAGGTTAAAAAGATTTTGAACGAGGTTAGAAATATCAGATTCATGGATACAGACAGTACTTATTGAAACAAAACGTGGCGTTTAGTAATCAAACGGAATCTTTTTGGAATCAAACGAAGGGGATAAAGTACTTTATGGAAACAAAAGAAGTGGATCAAGTACTTTTTGAAACAAAACGGATAATAGTCCGGCATTGTGCTGGATATAATACCTTTTGAAAAGAAACGGAATGTTCACCTTCGTGTTTCAAGGGAATAGATCATCTTTTGCTCCAAAACGATCGCATTCTTGTGAAGAACTACCTCCTTAAACCCTGGGAAAGTGTTAACTCAATTTCGATAAAAATGGTCTTTGTACCTTTTAGAATCAAACTCCTCAATTATATTTGAATTTTTACTGTATTTTGATCGCTGAGCAATCGCAAAAGGCACAGGAGTACCTATTATAGGGGCGTCAACATGCGCTATGTTTAAGAACAAATAATCTAACTGCAATGAAATTGACAGGAAACCAAATCTAACGAAACTATCGAATGATGCAAACTGCAGCTCTCATTACTTCTTTTCAATAATAAAAAATGTGTGTATAAAGAAGTCAAAAATGACTGAATGCTACACGAATGGGACTTGTTTTTATAGCGAAGTAAATGTTAAGGCTGTAGAAGTAGGTATCTATATGTTATTAGTTCGAAGTTACTCAATCTTATTTCTTCATATATTATATCGATAACAAAGCGTTTATTATATAGCACAAAGGCGCTATGTCCGAAAACGGAGTTTTGAGAAAAACGCAAAAGAAATTATCACCAATGCACAATTCCTAATGGCTTATTACACTGAAGTCTTTGATTTCCTCAATAAATTTTCAAACTATTATCGTCAAGAAAACTCAATAATAGTTTTGTTGAATTTGAATTTTTCTGAAATTAAAAACAATAAAAAATGTGGAAGGAGGATGGACATAGCTCTTTTGTGCTTTAAGGTATCGATATGAGCTGTAGTGTGCCTGATTTTGTTTCACCTTGATCCCGTCTTTTTTTTCGTTGGATTACGCCAAGAAAGGCTTTTCAAGACCGGATCTATCAAGTTGGCACCATTGGAGAAGCTTTTAGGGGGGAAAAGAGGGTTAAATTTAGTTCGAAGGTGGCAACCCCGAAGGATTCAGTCAGTAGTATGACGTCAAACCTCAGTATTTTTTCCGTTGTCCAGCTTTAAGCTACGCTTTTTCGATTACCAGTTTAAAAAGAAAACAAGGAGAAATTCAATTTTGGAGCCTAGAATTTTGATAGTGAAACGCGCGAATCTCAGTTTACGAGAGGAGTTGCATAGAAAGTCAGGAGTGAGTTACTGGACACCTTACTACCAGCCAAGCATAGTTACAACCTACTACTTACCTACTTCACGATCAAGGTTATTCGAAATAAATTAAAGCTTCACACTCGATTCGAAGAAATAGGGAGTTTAATATGGGAACTTTGAATACTCGTTGTTAAGGACGCAAAACTGAACGGAAATTTGAACGGAGATGAGGCCTCTTTTGCGATTCACACTCGTGTTTCTGATTTATGGTATGTTCAACCCTCAACTTCCCGTAGTGAGCGAACGGTTGGCCCGACAGAGCTCCGAGTGGTCTCAATTGTTTCTAAAAATTCAATACTATTTCAAATTGGTGAAAAAACAATACCTTCATTTCGTGAGTTTTCGAGCTAGAGCACTTTTGGAAATTGCAACCCTCATTCTTCCCCCCTTATAAGTGATCGACATCAACCAAAAGCTTCGTAGCACAACTCGACCTCAAATGGAGCCCATATATGGAGGGGTCCGGTGTGGCTACGGTCGTTGGAGCGTCCTTGTTTGGCGGTGGACTTCTGTAACTGAGGATAGTTGCTCAAAACCCCTTATTTCTAAGATGATATCCCTCAACCCAAGAAATTCCCGATTTCCAGATATACCTCTACCCAAGAAATTCTTGTCGAAGTTCTGAGCTTTGATTCAGCAGCAGACTATCAAAGCCATGGACCAACCTGGTATTTGGCTCCCTTCCAAGAAGTTTTCAGCACAGACACACGTCGGAATAGTCAGAAGCCCCATAAGCAAAATAGGTAGGTTCCTAATTATTCTGTCAAATGCCGACAAATAGGAGCGGTGGTACGTCGTTTTTCAATACATCATTCGGTCAAATCAATTGTCGACGTAAGATTGTATCGCAGTTCCTCACGATTCGCTCTCAATAGAATTCGACTGAATTCCAACAAAGAGCCTCGCCGGTATCGAACTGAAACGACCGAACAATGAAGAAGCGGCGCCTGGCGCTCAGAAAACGCCCTCCTGCGCTCTACCGGGAACGAAAATAATAAGAAAACGAACCCCACGACGAAGTTGAATACAAAAAAGGAACGTCGATATTAAAGGGGACGGGTAAATCACACCTGTAAATACCGATAGCGGACTTTCGTTGGGTCTCGAAGAGGAGTGATTTGTGCGTAATGAGGTGACAGTGTAATGACAGTGGTTGGCCCCAGCCTAGTCATTCTCTACCTAAATCCTCCACGGCTGTCCAGACGCAACCAGATTTCCCATGATAAAGAATGTGCTACCGTCCTGTAACGCTCAGCTCCTCCCTTCATTATTCGATTTTTTTTTTCGTTCTTTTTTTTCAAACGAGCCGATCGGAGCTTCGGTTTTCTCTTTGCACAACCAGGCAGAGGGATTTCCACCTTGTAATTAAAGGGACGACCATATCGGCACTGAGTCAACCATATCGGCATTGAACGAAGAAATCCTCACAAGCACATGCTGGATTCATAGGCAGGCTCCTCCGTTGGTCGACGGATTTGTTACAGAAGGATTACTTAAAGCAATCGGTTCTGATTATAAATCGAATCTGATCCAGAGTAAGCTATTTGAACATCATCTTCTATGTACTGTAACAAATCTTTCGACGCAGTGTAAAAGAAAGGTTTCAGGATTTAACTCATACCAAGTAGCCTGGTTTCAGTGTTAGACACACCGATGGCTCAAAAACAGGGGTTGAGGTCGGATGTGGATTCTGTAAACCACCGAGAGGGATGAATTCCTCGAAATAACACCTCAACAGGTCGCAATTGACCTCATTTCACTGATATTTAGGTCAAAATAACGAAAAACGAGACTTCGAATGGACCTACTATTCCTGGAAATAACACCTCAACAGGTCGAAACTACCACTTATTAGGCTCATCATCATTTCTAGGTACATCCAACTTCTGGAAACGTCGAGAAAGAAGGTTGAAAACAACAAAACTTGTTGGTTTAGTCGAGAGAAACAACCACTTCAAAGGCTCATTTCTACCTCCAATTCTTGAAGTCGAGTTGAAGGTAGATAAGTAAGTATATGCAGTTTATGGTGTCCTGGCACCATGGTGGCACCACTTTTAGTTCCATGGTGGGACAGAGAATAATTCATGAAAATCCGGAGGTATAATGAGAATTTTTCCTCAATTTCAAAGCTTGGGGACAGTTAGTAAGCTGTAAAAGAACCGAAAATTCGGATATTTTGTGAATATTATCCCCCACTCACCCCCTCCTCTTGCGAATTTTGATACTCTGGTGAAATCATGTACAACTCGGGACTTATTTGAGTCAAACTAAAGAAGAAACACGCAAAACGGTTAGAAATTGAGGCCTGGGCAGACGACACAAGATTAAGCCCGCAAACGCACGTTTTTTTACACCCCCTTTCCCCCTTAAAAGGCAAAATTCGAAATTCCAGCGATGTAGTGCACAACTAGATAGTTTTCCGCGTCGAACAAAAATAGCATCATTTTCTTTGAAAATTCGCTAAAAGAACCAGGAAAATCGGTTGAGAACTAAGGCCTATGCAGACGACACAAGATTTTGTCTCACACACACACTTACACACACACAGACATACACCTATGGTTTTTTTTCGCGGATTTAGATTCATGATGGTCTAAAACGAATTATTTTGTGGTTTTTTTTTTCTGTTTAGTATTGTACAACTTTACCCCAGATCGATCGACTCCCAAGTCTGTGGGACGTCCAACAAAAAGTCTAATTTCTAAAAAAATTTCAAACTTTTTGACTTGATTTTTTAAAGATGTTTTATTCCTAAAACTTTTTAGTCTTGCACAAGGTTGCGAGGAAATTCAATGCTCTTCCTAATTTTCTCAATTTTGAATTTACTTGGTAAATAACAGGAGATTTGATTGTTCTAATGATGTAAGGTCGAAAACACCAAAAAAATCTTCAAATTGAAAAAACTTGAAAAAAGGGGTTAAGAAAAATTTTCTAGAGACTTTTTTGTTGGAAATGCCTCTTAGAATCGAACCCAACTCAAGCGTAGACACTCTGTATACTCACACGATCTGGTGAGTATGATTGCGAAAATAGTTAAAAACAAAACAGGAATAAAGAGTAGGTAAGTAAAGTAAGGAAAGAACCATCCCATGTTGAATTTTTGCCTAACTGCTATTCCTGGCGTCGTGGACGTCTTCAGCTGTCTTCCAAAGGAATATTCGTACGGGGATACTTGTTGTTACTCTCATGTTATCCTTCATAGGACAGCAGTGACGTACTATCTAACAGTCTTGGAGCACATTAAATGTAATAAATTTTATTACCTCAACGATAGGTACCTACTCTCATTCCTGTTTTGTACTGCACTATCGACCCATGTTGTAATACTAACCAGATGGAAGTGGAATCTACTTGCGTATGTTTGTGTCTGCACAAGGGCACAGCGGCGACTTCAATGTGAATCACACTACCTACCAACCTATCATTATTGTTTCCTTTCCAGTGGGTTGCCATCATCAGTATTGAGGTCGGTCAGTTTTTTGTTAAAAAGGTTTTTAGTTTATTTTTTTCAATTAATTTTAAAGTCGAAGTTTCCGGGAGAAACAGTTGATATTTTGCGGTTTCAGTCCAACTAAATACTCTTCATAGTCTCACTTGAAATTTTGACTTTATGCTTCCTCACTAAAGAAGGTCTTTCAAAATCATAATTTTTACTCGCAGATTATGATTCTGTCTCTCCAGTATATTGAATGTCCCTTCGTCCCTAGCAGAGCCAAAATCAAGGACCAATTTGATGAAATGCTGAGGTTCGGGTCCACCCTCTGACAGTTCGCTGTGAATTGTTTCACAATCGAATTTACTTGTGACAAATTTTTACGAGATTTCCCTTAAACAACTCACAATTTAGTATTTCACCACAACCCGTATTCCACCGATCCTGTGTGAATGAAGACCAGGTAAGGTTGAAAAGTAGGGTGTAGGAACCATTTCCCTTTAAAACACGACCAGGTATCGAGAGCACTGAAGCTGCCTGCCTACACGGGTCCTCGAGTGTCTACTACACAGACCTCACCGCGCTATCTGATGGTTCGTCCACTATAAATTTCCCAAAACGTCTCTCACCGTTCTTCCGAGTCAAGTGCGTGTAAAATTTACGGCGACCTCCAAGACGCGTCTCCTACCTGAGAGTGACAGAGACATCTGCCCGAAGACGTCGATCGGAAATGGAAGGAAAGTAGGTATGGGATTGTAACAGAATTTCTGTTTTTATTAAGATATCTCCCCAGAAGAGAACGATGAATTATTAGTAACCGTCGAGATGATGAGGAGGGAAGTTTATCGCTCACAGAAGTGATCTGAGATCGCCCACTTTCTCGAAATCACTTGGAGTGATCCCCAAGAGGATGGGTACCGGATTTCGGCGCTCCAGAACGAATCACTCCAGTACACACACTGCTGATGGATCTGACTTCTCCAAGACCCTTCCGATCACTTCCATTTCCCTGAGCTTAATTCAGAAGTTTCTGCTCCTTTCCTACGATCCTCCCTCCCACTTCCTGAGGGTCTCCAAGGGGTACCATATATTTCAACTGGAAGCTCTACATTTGATATTGAAGTCTACTTGAAATCCACATAGTATACAGGGTGTTCCAGAAGTAATTATCCACACTTCAGGGACTGATTCTACGATTCTAATTCTTATTTGCAACAACATTTCTATAAGTTACTTCATAACTCAACACAGCAACCCAAATTCCCAGCAGTCCTAATCTTAATGTTCGCGTGAATATAAAATATAACAGCCTATCAAAAAAAAAAAAAAAAAAAACAGAAGAACGTCAATTTTGCCTTTCCAAGTCATATGTAATACCGCTATATGTAATACCGTCTGTCTGCCCAAGGTATTTTTCTTTTTCTTTATTGGCATTGTACAATTATACATTGTGCCACATATTTACATGATGTGTAGAGAAAAAATCAAAAATGAACTTGTAAGTAGCGGTATTACATATGAGCTGGTGGTAGAGGAATGGTTGGATCAGAATCGGGGTAATACTCGTATTATTGAACAGCTCCTCACGTACATCACAGTACGCTGGGCATATCATAACCATGTGCTCTAGGGTTCCCTCATCCTCACAAGCTTATCACAATGGGGTGTCAATTTGCTTTAGTATTTTGAATTTATACATGAAGCTTTCTGTCCAATACTTCGTGATTGAACCAAGGTATCGACGGTGGAACCGGGTTAACAATTTTATTTAAAAAAAAAACTTTTTCTGATAATTTATAATGATCAATCCATTGAGACCAATGATGTTTATTTATGGAAGAGAATAAACCTTCTTTAGGAATTTTCATGTCAACATAAGTCCCCCTTTCCCCTCCTTGTCTGGCCAATTTGTCTACCTTCTCGTTGTAACCAATCCCACAGCGTCCCTTAATCCAAATAAAATGAACGGATATTCCCACCATATAAGTTCCCTCAATTTAGTTAATGTCCCACCAATTGATGGATTTCTAGCTCTCCTGGGACCACCTCTAAGTAGTGTAAGTGAATCCGAAAACAGCTACTCTAATGCTACTTATAACGCATGAAGCAACATACTCTAATGCTAGTAGAATACCTATTACTTCTGCACTGAAACTAGAACATTGATTATTCAATTTAAAATATTAAGAATAAGAATTAGTAACGTCATAGCATGCACACCCAACGTTGTTCACATCCTTGGAACCATCAGTGAAAATGGCATGATTAGCCCACCGATCGTGCAGATATTCTAGAAAATTGATATTAACCATGTCGGGTGCAATATCTTGTGGTTTGGTGTATTTGGATATATGAACTGGTAACATAATAGCTCCGTAGTCAAAATGAAATTGCACAGGGCAAGGGGCTGACCACATCAAAGATAAGTCACAATAATCTTGCATGAAGCTTAGTGTAATAGGGGGTTCTGCCTTGGCTATCCATTTGCGTTGTGTACGTTTATGCTCAAATTCTCTTATCAAAATTATACGAAGATGATGGTGTGTTTGACGATAATTTTATGGAATTTTCGGTTAATGTGCGGGCTCTAGACATTCTCCTTTGAGTTTCATTGGTGCATTCGTAAATAAATATAACTGCTCAAAATTATATGTTATTTGGTTTTAGGCTCCAAAACGATTGCCAATAAATTTCCTTAGACTCTCATCAATAGTGGCGGGAAAACCCCAAAAAATTGTTGATCGCGAGGAAGATGGTCCCCTATAAATTCACATTATACGCACACGATCGGAAATAACAAACTCGTTTTTCAAGCAAACAACGATTTTTCGTGACGATACTGTCCGATTTTGCTCAAATTTGAAGGGATGTCGGTTCCTAATTGGTAGCTGATGAACCAACAAGGCGATTTGACCACCAAAATCCACGAGCGATTTTTTGTTGGGAACGATAAGCAAAACGTTCAAGATGGTCCTCTATAAATTCCCACTATAAGCACACGATCGAAGATATCTTTCAGCAAACTACAATTTTTCACTACGTGACCGTCCTATTTCACCCTAATTTGGGGGGGTACTTGGCTCCTAAATGAGTGCTGATGAACTTCTAAGCCACTTGATCTGCAAAAACCACCAAGAATTCTGAATCGTGTAGATTTTTTAAAACTTAGGAAATCATGTTAGACCACGAAATCCATATTTCGCATCAGGTAGATCTTTAGTGTTCTGATCCAATCAATTTCGCACAAATTTTTCGCTTCCTCACTATTAGGGATGGGTATCGATACTCGATATTTTAGTATCGATACTGCACTATCCGATATTTTTGGATATCGATACTTTGAATCCGATATTTCTAAATATCGAATATCGATACTGTTCTCGCGGAAAATTCTACATAATGGCTAAAAAATGAAGATAGAGAGGCTTTTGGGTCATTACTCTTTGGTTGCACAAATAACGTTTATATCATGGAAAAAATCACTCTGTTTGGACTCTTAATAGTGAAAAATGAATAAAAGTTGTTGAAAAAATTATTTTTCTTGAGAAAATTCGATGATATTGATAGTTTGTGACACTAAAGTATCGATATTCGATATTTTAAAATATCGATACTCATGCCCAACGATACTTGGGATATCGATACTCAAATACGATACGGTATCGATACAAAATATCGATACTTTTATAACGGTACCCATCCCTACTCACTATTGATTTGTGAAGCTGGTCAAATTTGTGTTCTCCAAAGTCGTAATTTTCTCTCTCGCTTCAGAGTGTATCCATCAGTAACTATGGCAAGAAGCAGTGGAGAGCTTTTCGAGAAAATCCTATCCGGATTTCTCGTTCGAGAAGGTATAAATTTATTGCTCGGTGACATCCGACCGTCCGCAGATGGACCAGTAAACTGGTTTGAATAATTCCGCTACTGTACAGGGGAGAGTGGCTGCGGCGGAAGATAGCGTTGTAAATGAGCACTTGAGAGGAACACGTCTTTCCTTCAAGATAACAATATTGTGAACTAGAGTCCATCAATATGTGAAATGGGTCGAGGATAAGCCCGTGAGAAATAAACTGTAAATCAAGCTGTGAAACTTGAAGTAACTTATGATAAACGCAGCACCAAAAACCATAATCCACTCACATGTAGAAATGTTCTCTGAACCTTACAGTACTGCTAAAATAGGCTTGACATTTTACAACCAGACTGAGTAATTAACTGATCATTTTATTGAAATGAACTGAAACTGTTGATGGCTAATGATTAAAAACATTGGAAATTCCTTCATTCAATCAGTAACTTTGAAAACTCCTCCAGTTCATTTACACCTCGCACTTCTTTACTCGCCAACGGCACTTCAGTTATGTTAAAGTCTTCGTAGAGATCCAGAATTTGTTGCAGATATTTAGCTTGGCTCTCTCGACGGGGACCGCACAATTTGCAGGTTTTCACTTCCTGGTGAACCGTGAGCTGGTTGACGACAACGTTGTGGCAGTCGATCTTGGAATCGCACAGCTCTTGAATGAGTTTTTCGGTTTCGTAGACCGATAGAAAATCAGCTGTGCAGACGCAGACGAACGTCGTTTCTTTGGGGTTCCTCAACTGCTCGTTGGCTTTTTTGATGAGTTCGAGCATGTCGGTCAGATGGTCCAAAATATCCGTCAGGCCTCCCGTATCGAGTCCTTGAAAGTTCTGAAAGATGGACAGCAGAGGTCCGAAACGGTCTCGAAGGCCGATGACTTTGGTGAAGAACGCTTCCAGAGCTGCGGGAAATGACAGAAGCCTCAACGTATGGCCTGTCGGAGCTGTGTCGAACACTACCACAGAAAATTCCAAGGAGTGAGCCATTTTCATGATCTCGGCGTACGTCAAAGTCTCGTCGATACCTGGTATGTTGGCGAAGAACTCTGCCAAAGCGCTTTTGGCGCTCAATCTCTCTGGACAAGTTCCATCGCAAAGTCCAGGCAAGCACTCGAGGTAGCCCTTAGGGTCCATTTCCATCACGAAGAGGTTCTCCACGCCGTTGACTTTCGTCGGTGCACGACCGAATTTCTGGTCGAAAGCGTGCGACACGTTGTGCGCAGGGTCCGTCGAAATCAACAGAACTGATGGCCGAACTTGCGCTAACCTCAAGGCCAAACTGCTACTGCAAGTCGTTTTTCCAACACCACCTTTACCCCCCACAAATATCCACTTCAACGACTGATCTTCATAAACGTTATTTAACGATTTTGCAAGCGTTTTCTTCTTCGTTGATTCATCGATCTTCAAGAGGTTCAAATCCGCCATTGTTTTCTCAATTACATTCAACGAAGATTGTGGAAATATCAGCGGGAATGTCATCAATAACTCCCTATTCTGAAATGGAAATTGCAAAATGTAATAATTATCTCTATTAAAGCACTACCCAACAAATTTACTCGTATTTTTAATTCGACTAACCAGTCTTGTGTCTTGATTTAACAGTTCAGCAGAACAGACAAGAATAGTCAAGTAAGTGAAAAAAACTAGTCTAAGAATGTACCTAAAATTCCAAATTTTGAATCTTATGAATTGATCTTGACTTGCTTTAGGTACAGGTAATCTTGAACATAGAATTTTGCGTGTTTATCTTTGATGAGAAACGACTGGTTTCAAACTGATGTTAATTTTACTGAAGTAGGTAAATTATTAAATTTGTCACTAAATCTGAAGCACACATTCTTGTCAAATTGTAACCTTAATTTTTATTATACTTGATGGGTAGGTATGTGTGGCGAATCTCGATCATAATTTGGAATCTCCATCACTTGGTTGGTAATGTGGTATTGCGATAAGATAGTGCGCCCAGTGGTCCTTGGATTTTGCTGAATGTCTGCAAAGGCACTCCGTTGAGCTTCTTCTGAGTCACTTCAGTCTCTCTTGGGTCGTTTCCAACAGTATATTCGAAAGGCATGATCGGATCCTCAGTATTCCAAAACAAGGACGTATCCAAGTCGTCGAACTCTTCAGTAAATCTCATCTCGAAGAAAGTACCTACCAAACTGAAATACTCGTTTTGAGAGCTTCACTACTCAGCCTGCTCATTACACCCATCCTCATGGCAAATGTCTTTCATTGTAGGTTCTGGGTGGAGAGCAGCAACGCCATAAATTTTGCTGTCTCGGATCTGCAGAAGTTTTTATAATTTTAGCCTCCAACATTTCATCTCGATGTGAGTACCTACCAAACATTCCATCTGACAGCTTTACTACTCAGCCTGCTCATTTCACCCATCCTCATACCCAAGTTTCCTTCATTGTTGGTTCTGGGTGCTGAGCAGAACGCTATTCATTTTGTCGAGTCTTCAGATATCTCATCTCAACGAAAGAAGCTGCTACTCACTCCATCTGAGAGCTTCTCCACTTAACCTTTTCATTACACATTTCTTTCATTACTGGTTCTGGGTGTTGAATCATCAAGAATTAACTTTCCTCGACCGGGGATCGATCTCCTATCATTCCGATTCTGAATCGGAACTCCTACCATAGGAGCTAAGGAAGCGAATGGACAGAAATGCGAAGAGGTCGCTGATCACAATATGGGTGTAGAGCTCCACCAACATCAATTTTGTCTGACTCGGTTTCGCAGTACTTTCAGTCATTTGCGTCTCCAAATCATCTCGACGTCTACCACACACTTTATCAGAGAACTTCACTGCCGAGCTTGCCTAGCGCGCTTATCCTTATGGCAAACATCCTCCATTGCATCTGGGTGTAGAGCAGCACAGCTAGTTACCAATTTTGTCGGACTCAGATTCGCAGCAGCTTCAAACCTAACAAAAACCCCTATAAGAGAGCTTTACTACTCTGCCTGCTCTGCAAACCCATTCTCAGTCTCCGCGAAAATGGCACACAGAGCATCAAAGCACGAGGAACGATCAAAGCTCTAACTTTCAAAATCCATGAATTAGAAGCAATTCAACCAGTACAAGAGATGACAGATCAATATAATAGTGACAAGTTGATGCACTAGGAGGATATTAAGAAACTAGAACGATGCAACTCATTGAGACCCCACAATTTTAAAGGTTTTGCGAAATTAATTGTAAAATGTTAGCAAGAAATTGCTGATAGAAAGAGACTGACAAACATCAAAACTCAACAAAATCATGAGAATTTGATGAAAAGAATTTGTCCAAAATCACTCAAATTTAGATGGTTTATTTTGTTTTAGACTCCAAGACAATTGCCTGAGAATTTCGTTGTGTTTCAGTTAGAGCCACAACGTTAAAAAAAAAGTATTTTTTCGTCTGTTAGAAATCATCATTTCACGTCTCATTTCATGCAGTATTTTCATTGTAAGAAATGAAATAGAGCCATGTGTTTCGTCTGCAGAAGGCTGCTATTCGAATCATATTCGGCCTGAGTTATAGGCAGTCGTGCCGTGGATATTTTAGGCGTCTGCAGAGTCTTACCATTGCTGGGCTCTATGTATTTCACGTGTTAGTTCTCACGAAGAATAATCAAGAACGCCTACGACGAGAATGCGATCTTCACGACCATGCAACCAGATCGCGTTATGCCATACGACCTCCGCAGGCTCATCTCTCTACCTCCCTTCGTACAAATCCTCTTCAGCAGGGAGTTCGCCTGTATAATCGACTACCTGATCGGATTCGGGCATTACCGGCTGATCGATTTGGAAAGAGAGTGAAGGAAGTATTGATCGAGGCGTACACTGTTTTGGATTTTTTTAAGTTGGAATTTTGATTCTACTTATTTGTTTTTGTAATGATTTATATGACATTTGTATTTTATATTCCCTTAATTTAGTATTCTGACTATTGTAATGCCATCTAGTAATTGGTTCTACAATAAATAACATTTTGACTTTTGCCTGGACTTATTTAACTTCCTGTAGAATTATTTTTAAAAACTCGTTTTCCGGCAAAAAAAAATCATCCTTGGTTTGAACTTTCATTTTCATTATGATAAAAAAAAGAGAGATTATTTTCACCCTTTAGAAGAACATTATATACTATTTTAGCTAAAATACTATTTTAGCTCAAACATAAACGGGCTCGGATTTTAGCGACGATCTCTACTCCAGTAATGACGTCGTATCAACCCACGAAGAACTGAAATAAGGGGTTTCTCACCTCGAACTAACAATACATGGAAAGGAAAGTATTAGAAACCAGTTTTCTCAAGTTCACTCCGTAATAGATTTGATTGACACCTGATCAACTTTCTCCACATATAATGATGGCTTTGATTATCTTGTGGTGACAAAAACTTCGATTCTGTAGTCTCATTTCTGCATCTAAGGAGAAGATGAAGAATGCAGGGGGAATTCATCTCATTTTGCTTTTCAGAATTGGAAGTCTTAAATAGGCGCCCTGCGATACTTCAGCTTCTTAGGGTCATCAGATGCAAATTTAGCTCATCCGGCTGATCAGAAAAGATCTGAATTTGCTATTCAGAATCAGCAGTCTCAAATGTGAAATTCCCTTCCTGTGGAAATTCAGCTCCTTGAATCCACCAGGATCAAATTCAGCTCGCCTAGCTAAATTGTATCATTTCATTGGATAAATTTTTCTCCACGGGATCTTATGACACTTTTACGTGACAAGAGAGTTTCCAAACCAAATAACCTCCGTAAAAACACATTTTTGTGTTAAAAATTCGTTTGCTATTTTACGAGTAGGTATATATTTCTCTGGGGAACTTTTACTGCCCACCCAGCTTGGTAGACGTTTTTCGTACAGCATCACTCTGGTTCCAAATGGACAATAAGCATATGAACCGACCTTTTGGACCAGAGTGGATCTTCTTGTAAGAATGCAGTACCGTTTCCTCCCAGGTGTCGATTAGACTATTTCTCTCAATTTCCTATTTGCCTACGTCGATTCGAATTTTTTGTTTCCTATCCGAATTGAAGAAAGGACTTCAACCTTTTCTCCCATGCCGATAAAGGATCTCCGCGTTCCTTCAATAAAACCTTCGGACCCCGAGAGTTTCAGAATAATAAAATCGTTGAAATGAGGGTCCTTGTCCCGAGTTCCGATGGAAATTCAAGAGATCAACCGGAGGAATACGGATCGAAAAATCGAACTCGAAGACGAGTTGAGAGCACTTAGAAATACCGAAAATCTTTCGGTTCAAGACGAGATTTCTCGACGAAGATAAGTTGATCGAGGGATTCAGAGGAGGTTTGCCTCTGGTTTCGGATGTTTTAGAAGGGAAAACAGGGTGATAAATTCCCGAGAAGAATCAATAAGAGTGGAGAAGGACTGGAACAGAAAACGGATGGGAAGGAAGAACGGGAATGAACGAATTGAAAAACGAACAAAAAACCGATCGAAAGAGAGGAGAGGAAAAAAATCAATGGATATGTGTCCGGACGTGTAAATGTAGATAGAGGTCTACGGAGTAAAGGGCATCTCGATGAGTATCAGTTCCTGAGGGTTCGCTGGGAGCCTCCGGTCCTTTTTTCCAGCATCCAGTTATCTTTATGTCTCATTTACACAGTTTGGAGAGGGATGCATAAAATATCTTGACGGCGAGGAGGCGCCGTTTTTGCTCCCTTGATGTGTTATTCGACGGAAAGCGATTCAAAATGTAGAAAAACGGAAAACTCGCGATGGAAAGCATTTTTTTCGACCACAAATTCATTATTAGTACCTTGGAAGATGGAAGATTGGGTGGGCAGTTCAAGTAAGCGTTACTACTCGTAAGTTTCGCGGCGACGGAAAAATCTTGGAACAACCCATCTCTACAAATAATCGCTGGTCGAGGGCCACCCAACTCACGTTTGTCAACTCTTCTCCATCTCTCGACCTTGTGGAGTCATCGTGACTCGAGAAGTCTGTGGAAATGGCGCTGTTTTTGAGATCAAAAAGACGAAATTAATGTGTCAACTTGAGAGGTTCGAGCAGCTTTGAAAAGAGTTTGCTTGTGCGCACTAGGGACCTGCGGAGCGATGTCGATGAAAATCATAGGGGACCTTCTAGGGCCGAGTAATAATAGAAAAATCAGCAGAATTGGACCAATACTTCATCTAGAATTTAGGTGTTTTTCTGAAGCTCCGTGGCTGCTATAGAATACCAAATATATCTTGGACGGTACCGTTAAACCGTCAAACTTTACCCCACCAGAGGTAACTTTACTCCAACATTTAAACAATTAAATAGGAGGGTTACAATGGGGTATTTCGGTAGGTCGGAAATTCAGGTTTTTGACCTCAAATTCGGATTCAGGACCCTTGAAAACCAATATACTCCAACTTTTAGCCCAATGATACTGTAACATGTGGTAGAAAAATTAATTAAAGAGATCACACGTTTGGAAAAGGCGGGCCGCTATAAATGCACGCACACTAGGCAAGGACTACGCTGCGGACTACGCCACGCGCCTGTGTGTGTGGTGTTTTGTAGTATCCAAGAGGTCCTCCAAGGGTTTCTGTGCATGGATACTTTTTCCAAAGACAGTTGGCTAGCTACGTCACGATTGGCTAGCTACGTCACACCATTCAAATCTTCAACTTTCCTTAGCTTCTCTGATTTTTAAAAACATTTTCTCGACGAACAGACACGATTACCGTTATTCCTGAGCCAAACCCTTTTGAAAGAAAAAATTTAAAAAATTGACCGAAATACCCCATTATCTGATCAATGAGCTCGACCACTCAAAATGTTCAGGAAGCCCTGAAGATCAATGGGGTATTTCAGTCAATTTATTTTTATTTATTTATTTTTTTTTTCAAAAGAGTATGGCTCAGGAATAAGGGAAATCGGGTCTGTTCGTCGAGAAAATGTTTTTAAAAAATTGGGTATCACGCACTGGATTTATGAGCACAACGGAGGGTTCCTGAGGTATTCCATTATAAACATATCATAAGTTGAAAGTCAACAATGGGGAGAAGCAAAACCAACAGAATGGGGAGTCTAAGTTGATTTAACAACTAATCAAACTTGAGGGACTTGGTACGATGACAAACTAACCCTTCCGGCCGGGTGGTTCGCGCTGTATCGCCTGCTAAACCCGAGTTTTCACATTTGCAGCAGTACGAGCGGAAGGAATTCCATTCCAAAAGTTCTTCGCAGTCAGCCTGACACGCGTGCTGTGTTTCGGTTTTTAAAAGTAAAAAATTGTTGTTAAGTGTTTTTGTCGGGAATTTGTTGATATTGTTTTTGAATTTTGATTTTAAAGCTTTTTCGCGTCTAATGATCCACTTTGCTTACGCCACGCCGTATTGATAGCGTTTAAAGTGTACTTATGAAGCCCTCATAGAAAATTTATACTCTTCATGAACAAGACTATTCCCAGTTTCGATAAAATACTGGTATAATAAACATTTTTGATAATTTCACTTTAAATATGTAGATGATTATCTAGTGAAATACTTTACTGTAGAATTCATTTGAATTTAAGTAGAGTAGGTAGGTTAAATCCTAATGAAACTTTTAGTAATCCGATGAGATTTACGAAGTGTGATAATTATAAAGAAAAGGAACGAAAACAAGATGAACATTGAGGTAATACGAGGAGTATAAATAGAGAATTTAATTATAGAGAAAAGCAAGCACGGTTATCAAAAACAACAGCTCATGGATACGTCCATTGTTGTAAGTGTAATTTGAAAATTAAAATGATGAAATAAAAAAAAAACGCTTGCATACGAGTCTGCAACGAATTGGGACATTTTCATGTCTTTACCTATGTCAACTACCAACAGGTAATAGGAGAGGTAGGTACCATGTAAAGAGGTAGGTACTACGAAAGAGTGTAGATATATTATGTTACAAATTGACACAATTATTAATATTAAGAGGTAGGTACCTAATTTCAATAAAATAGACGATTCCGGATTAATTATCTTCTACACTCACGATCATTAGTTTGTAAACAAAATATGAGAACAGTTATGCCCATAGCTCCGCTATTCGTATGGTCAATATGTTATGGAGAACATGAAAATGTTCGTTAAATCGAGAGCTTTCCAACGAGTGGTGAACGATTTTTGTGGGTTAAAAAGTGTAGAAAAGGAACAAACCTAACAACGGGGGTCGTTGTAAGCGGAAATCATTATAAAGGCACTGTAACACAACTTCGTTACGCAATTTCGTGACAGTTTTTTGTGCTATGTGCCAGGGCAAAGACATGAAAATGTCAAAAATCAGAGAAGCTAAGGAAAGTTGAAGATTTGAATGGTGTGACGTAGCTAGCCAATCGTGACGTAGCTAGCCAACTGTCTTTGAAAAAAGTATCCATGCTCAGAAACCCTTTGAGGACGTCTTGGATGCTACAAAATACTACTCACACAGGCGCGCGGCGTAGTCCTTCCCTAGTGTGTGTGCATGTGTAGCGGCCCGCCTTTTTCAAACGTGTGATCTCTTCAATTACCTAATTTTTCTACCACATGTTATAATATCATTGGGCAAAAAGTTGGGGTATATAGGTTTTCAAGGGTGCAGAATCCAAATTTGAGGTCAAAAACCTGATTTTCCGACCCACCGAAATACCCCATTCACTTATTAAAAAACGGTGCAAATTATTACACAATGGTTTATTATTTTTCTATAGATCACTCGTCTGCAAAGACACCAACCATCCAACATGAAGAAAAACATCGATCGCATTTCGGTCAGCTTTAATTTGAACGGAGATTAGGCCTATTTTGCGATTCACACTCGTGTTTCTGATTTATCGTACGTAAAACACTTAAATTCTCGTAGTGAGCGAACGGTTTGTCCTACAGAGCTCCGGGTGGTCTCAAAAAATTCTATAGAATCTTAAATTGAAAGAAAAACAATACCTTTATATCAAAATGTTTTGAGTAAGGACGTTTACAGAATTTCAAAATTGATTTTGGAACCTTTAGAAGTGACCTACATCAACCAAAATCTTCGGGGCACAACTAGACCCCGAATGGAGCCTACATACCAAATTTCATCAGAATCGGTCAATGCTAAGTGGCAAAAGTGCCGCGTACGGCGGACGGCCAAATTTTTATTCGATTTTTGGATTCTACGTACCTTGAAACGTAAACCATCAAATTTTGAAGGGGTGTTAAAAATTTTGCTTCCGAGTCTACCAAGGTAGCGGAAGCTTTGTTTTCACTTTTCAAGGACGAAAAAAAAGGTCTCCAAAATCAAAATTTCCACTCGCGTTTTACGTTTTAGACCTTTCTGAACAATTTTGGTTCCGTGTCTGTGTGTCAGTCTATCTGTCTGTCATGAATTCCTTGTAACGCGCATAACTATAAGAAGTTATTGTCCGATTTCAATGAAATTTTCAGGGTGTTGGTGTGCAGACGGTCCCCTATGAAAATCATCATCCCCGGACTGATAGAAGCGACTGCGCATGCGCAAACGTGAATTCCTTGTAACGGCCATAACTTCCACATTTTCCATCCGATTTCAACGAAATTTTCAGGGATGTTACTGACTAGTATTTAGATGGTCCCCTATGAAAATCATCACGTTCGGACTGATAGTAGCCACTGCGCATGCGCAAACGTGAATTTCCTTTTTTTACGGCCATAACTTCCACATTTTCCACCCGATTTCGATGAAATTTTCAGGGATTATGTGGATTAGGTTGTAGATGGTCCCCTATGAAAATCATCATCCCCGGACTGATAGAAGCGACTGCGCATGCGCAAACGTGAATTGCCTTGTAACCGCCATAATTTCTACTGTCCCCCAGGGGTCGTGGGTTCGAATCCCAGTAGAAGCTAAGTATTTTTTTGATCCAATCACATACATCTACTCACTTTTTCATCCGAATTTGATGAAATTTTCTAGGACTGTCCAGATTAGCGTGTAGATGGTCCCCTATGAGGGTAGTGAAAGGTACTTAGAGATCAACTACTATGCATCGGATCATCTAAATAATCGGGTTATGGAAACGAGGAAGCAATGTGCCACACCCAGTTGGCAGACGTTTTTTTCTTGGTCGATTCCAAAGGTTCATTATTGAAAATAATAAACCAAAATTTGGCCGTCAGTCCGCCGTACGCGGCACTTTCCCCACTTAGCATTGACCGATTTTGATGAAATTTGGTATGTAGGCTCCATTTGGGGTCTATTTGTGCCCCCAAGGTTGATGTAGGTCACTTCTAAGTGTTCCAAAATCAATTTTGAAATTTTGAAAACGCCCTAACTCAAAAAAATTTCATATAAAGGTATTGTTTTTCCTTTTTTTCCGTTTTTCTATTTTTTGAGACCACCCGGAACTCTGTAGGACAAACCGTTCGCTCACTACGAGAATTTAAAGTTTGGACGTCTGACAAATCTGAAACACGAGTGTAGATCGCAAAAGAGGCCTAATCTCCGTTCAAATTAAAGCTGACCGAAATGCGATCGATGTTTTTATTCATGTTGGATGATTGGTGGCTTTGCAGACGAGTGATCTATATAGAAAAATAATAAACTATTGTGTAATAATTTGCAGCGTTTTTACGTTTTGTTCGAATTGGAACCTGGCAATTCTTCTTCTTCTTATTGGTAGTTCACGTAGAAACTATTCAAATACTAAACCAAAGTACTGTAATTTCAATCCTCAACCAATGATAAACCCACGAGTAAAGAAAACTTGAGAGAAATTTTCGGGGAATCCAAACTCTAAATACTCGATTCAAATTCCAAGGTAAAACGCTGCAAATTATTAAACAATGGTTTATTATTTTTTATTTTTTCTATATAGATCACTCGTCTGCAAAGCCACCAACAATCCAACATCGATCGCATTTCGGTCAGCTTCAATTTGAACGGAGATTAGGCCTCTTTTGCGATTCACACTCGTGTTTCTGATTTATCGTACCTACACAGTTTAAATTCTCGTAGTGAGCGAACGGTTTGTCCTACAGGGCTCCGCGAGGTCTCAAAAAATTCTAAAAATTCTATAGAATCTTAAATTGAAGGAAAAACAATAACCTTTATATCAAAATTGGTTTGAGTTAGGGCGTTTTTCAAATTTTCAAAATTGATTTTGGAACCCTTAGAAGTGACCTACATCAACCAAAATCTTCGGGGCACAACTAGACCCCAAATGGAACCTACATACCAAATTTCATCAAAATCGATCAATGCAAAAGTGCCGCGTACGGCCGGCCAAATTTTTATTCGATTTTGGATTCTACGTACTTTGAAACGTAAACCATCAAATTTTGAGGGGGTGTTAAAATTTTTTTTTTCTTGGTCGATTCCAATGGTTCATTATTGAAAATAATAAACCGAAATCCAGCTTAATTTCTATCATCTACAATTCTCAATTGTCAAATGACTCAATTTTATCTCGGCTCAAAAAGAGTTTCTTGTAGTATCAAATTACGGATATTCTCAAATTACAGATATTCTCAAATTACAACTTTAAATTTGTTGATTCACATATTTATTATTTGGCATAGTTCGAGCTATCGACAGTCACAATGAGAGCAACTCTACTTTTCTGCGTCTTACTGGCACTATTTGCGTGGGTGTCATCAACTACTGTAAAACGCCACCATCGACCACGCCCGCCGAAGGGTAAATTAATCCAAGTAAACAAACTACTGAGTAAGTATGATTGTGATAAGCAATGATTGTTCGTAACGGAATACTGAAGTCATGATAGGAATGTTTTCACGTCCCTTTGTTACTTTGAACTTTAAATATCTAAAATAAATAATATATAATAAATAATATATTTTAGATATTTATATCATTAAATATGATATCAGCATGCCTCCAACCGGGAGAATTGTTTACTTTTTTAAGTTTTAAAGAAAATTGTTGTCCGAAATCAAAAATTTCACCCACTTTTCACGTTTTGGACCTTCATGGACGATTTTGGTTCCGTCTATGACTCTCGGTCATGAAATCTTTGTAACGGGCAAAATTTCACCAACTTGCCAATAGCACCCCCCCCCCCCCCTCTGTTAAAATCATCAACCCCGAATCGATATTAGCCTCGCTTGCGCAAACGTAAAAACCCTGTAACAGCCATAGCTACTACATTTGGTTTATTATTTTCAATAATAACCTTTGGAATCGACCAAGAAAAAAAATTTTAACACCCCCTCAAAATTTGATGGTTACGTTTCAAGGTACGTAGAATCCAAAAATCGAATAAAAATTTGGCCGTCCGTCCGCCGTCCGCGGCACTTTTGCCACTTAGCATTGACCGATTTTGATGAAATTTGGTATGTAGGCTCCATTTGGGGTCTAGTTGTGCTGAAGCTTTTGGTTGATGTAGGTCACTCTAAGGGTTCCAAAATCAAATTTTGAAATTTGAAACGCCCTAACTCAAAAAATTTCGATGTAAAGGTATTGTTTTCCTTCAATTTAGGATTCCATAGAATTTTTAGAATTTTCTGAGAC
>CM019171.2:27222335-27276571 GCA_009739505.2 Apolygus lucorum
AATCGAAACTGATCATCGACCGATAGAAAGAATATTCTCAATATCCCTTCTAAGCGCACCCATCCGCCTCCAAAGGATGTCGACTCCCCCAAGGAATCGAGACAGTAGAACACATACCCTGCGAGTGCCTGCCGTAGCACCTACTAGATTCCAACATTCTGGTAAGGGTAAGTCCTGGCCGAAATAGCTCGGTGAATGCCAAGCCAAGCAGCTAAAATAAAAGTACCGGGAGTCTGTGACTTGATGAGTTTCCACTTACGACAGCAGTGCTACCTCTGAAAGCGCACATGAAACCATTAGCGTGTGATCGAACACATGAGTGCGCCATGAACTGGCAGAAAGAACCCAGACACGAAAGTGACCAAAAGAAGCAATTAAAATTAAAACTCCTCACTCTTTTTACAATACGATTCTACCTATTAGTCTATCAAGCATTATTAGTCTTCATCTTCTCTCATTTAGTTTCTATATTAGTTTTGATACTTGAATCACATTATTTGAGTGGATCGTTCATGTGGTCACAAGGGTGCCTACAACGCTACCTGTTGACATTCTCTGACATTATTTGCCGAAACTCCTTTTACGATTCTCCAGAGCACAGTTTGGTGGGAGGAGTGACGTAATCAGTTTTCCTCGATCTTCCCGGTGATTTATGACGGAGGCTTCACTTGTTTAGACATTTTCTTCAACAATAATTTTTTTGGTTTATTATTTTCAATAATGAACCTTTGACGAAGAAAAAAAAATTTCCACGAACCGATTTTGATGAAATTTGGTATATGGGCTCCATTTGTGGTCTAGTTGTGCCCCGAAGCTTCTGGTTGATGTCAGTCACTTCTAAGGGCCGTTTTCACCAACAATTCATTAACTCCGTTAGACGAAAACTCTGTTTAAAGTAAACTGAGATTGATCTCCAGTCAAAATTTGTTTCGGTTTCACCAAGTTGAGCGAGTTCTCAGGAAAAGGCGTTTTCGTTGATCTCTGGTAAACTTCTTCTTCACCATCGAAAATCAGTCGTACAACTCTGATCTGGGAGGCAGTGAATTGGTGATACGAGATAACGAAATAGTTTTGTGACAATTTTCCCGCAGAATCACTTTTTCGTTAGTTTTGACTTCATTCAATCCGCGATATTTCATCAATCCGAGAACTATCCTCTTTCAGCGCTATAATTTGTGTTGTTCATTATGATTGTTGGAGTTCAGATTTTCGATTGGACGTCTACCTACTTCATCAACGTGAGTACCTTTACATACTTTTATCCCTGGTGATTCCCTCTTCCAGGCTCTCCGGGTTTTTCTACAAATGTGCCTTACTGCATGAATCCTACACCATATAGGTACCTACTCACCGGTACTTTCAACTACTCTGAGCTAGTAGACATAGCTAACTGCCTAATAATGTGCGGATGCAAATTTTTGTTTCAGATTCCGGATAAGAGGCTACGAACTGTGTCAATGACGTCATTTCTGAACAAATAAGATGAATTTCATTCTTCATGTCAAGAAAACCCATTATCACTTCAGCATTCAAGAAATACTACTACGATCGGTACTTGTGTGAAATTTTATGTACGCATTTTATAAGAATGACTGAATTAAAATGATAATAATTGTATTAAATAAAACGTGATACGTTTGAATTGATTTGTTCAGCTGCCTACACATTTCTCCAAGTCAATCGTATGTTGCAACAAATCGGTTCTTTTTCCTCCTACCTATGCTGATTATGGTGCAAACAAAAATAACTTCGTAGGTAAATAATAAGAAAAGAATTTTCAGCATAATTATTTGAGATAATGCGTAATCAAATAATAATAATAATAATGATTCAATCAAACAAGAATATAAACGACGTAGGTAAGCAATCTTTAGTAAACACCTAAAGAGAAAAAAAGAAATATGAAGGGGGATCTTGTGAAAAAATAGGTATGTATTCACCAGAAATTATAAAGGTATGTAACAATTTTATTTTCATAAGGATTAACATCAGCAAAACCAACTACTCACAAAAGGTACGTAAAATGCACACAGCAACTGGGAAACGGAAATATCTGAGATGGTAACGAAACTTGTAGGCTGAAATAGCGACGTCCTGCGATGGATTTGTTTGGGACCACGAATAATGAAATGGTTCACAATTTCGTTGTCCTTTCTCACTCCCGTATGATACCTACGAGAAGGTGCGCACCAAAGCTCGTGACATGATAAAAACTCAAGCAAAACACGGACGAAAAAATTACAGCTCGACGGAATAGGAAAAATGACAATGGCGTCCACGTCCATCGCTTGAAAACGAAGATCAAACCGATTAACCAGCCAAAATTGAGCGATCAGCGCCAAACGCCGGATGAACCGAGGAAGGCGTTGATCGCCTCTGGTGAAATCCATTTTCTCGGTTCAGTAGTTGAATCGGCCCTCGAACTCCGATCAAAATGTTGGTGAAAACGGCCCTAAGGGTTGAAAAATAAGGGTTTAAATTTTGAAAACGCCTTACCTAAAAAAATGTCGATATAAAGGTATTGTTTTTCCATCAATTTAAGATAGTATTGAATTTTTAGAATCGAATGAGACCACCTGGAGCTCTATAGACCCAACCGTTCGGTCCATATGAAAACTTAAGGGTGGGGCTTACGATAAATCAGAAACACGAGTGTGAATCACAATAGAGGCCTGACCGAAGATCGCTGTTCGTTTCTTCGAGTTGTACTCAGGTTTGGTCCTTAGCAACCATTTTTTTTAATTGAAAGTGAAGAGTTTATTTAATTAAAATTAACTTGAATGTGAAGCGAAATTAGGTAGGTAGGCAGCGGCAATGGCAAAGTTGTGTTTTTTGCAGGCAAGTGACTAGAAAACGTCTGCCAAGTGGGTGTGGCACATGGCTTCCTCGTATCCATAACCCGATTGTATAGATGATCCGATGCATACTAGTTAATCTCAAAACACCAATCTCTGAGTACCTTCCACTACCCTCATAGGGGACCATCTACACGCTAATCTGGACAATCCTAGAAAATTTCATCAAATTCGGATGAAAAATTAAGTGAGTAGATATACAGGGTGTCTACCATTTGGATGGACCAAACCTCAAGGAGCGATTCTACAACTAATTTGCAACAAAAAATGTCTCCTAGCAATTTTTTCTTAACCCACTCAAAATTCTTTTTTTTCCACTTTAAAGTTTTTATTCGTATTTTCGACCTTGCAGCACTAAAAAAAATGGTCATAACTCCCTTATTTCTCATGCTACTTCTAATCTGACTACACCGTTGGACAGAGCGTTAAATTTCCTATCCATTTAGTGTTAAACCCAGTTTCTTAAAGCCATTTGTAAAAGCAAAAAAATAAATCAAAGTCAACATTTATAATTTTTTTCGAAAATCGACATTTTTAAGGCTAACGACTCCCCCGTAAGAAATTCGGCTATCGTGGTGCACTCAACGGGAAAAACTACCCCAAGATCTCACCTTTCCAACGGTATGTCAGTTTCAAGGTTTAAGAGGAATGTTTCTTTGAAAAAAATCAAGTTTTATGCGAAAAAAACGTGCTTCTTTAGGCATATTCCGCTGGAGAGTCGACCAAGTATTATTGCCTTCACTTTTCAAGGATTGCAATAGAAAGTCCACCAAATTACATTTCCACTCGAATTTTACGTTTAGGACCTTCCTGAACAATTTTGGTACCGTGTCTGTCCATCTGACAATCTGTCTGTCTGAAAGTCCTTGTAGATGGCAAAAGCAATACGGAGCTACTGTCCAATTTCGATGTAATTTTCGGCGATGTTCTCCATCAAAATCAAAGTCAAAGCATTAAATTTTCAAAATCAAATTCAAAATTTTTAAATTTTTTAGAAATTACCATTTTTTAGGTTTATTGTTAACCTGGAATAAGTTGTGCTATCGTAGGCCACTCAACAATTAGTAGAAAAAAATTGTCATTGTAACGTTGGTAGTGTTGGTAGGAACAATGAAGGACACTCATTATCCGAGTGGAAAGTCAATAATTGTAAAAAAAAAGGATTATTGTCAATGAAACTCTTTAAGTTATTCTTCTGCTACAAAAAGTCAATTTCATGATATTTATTCTAATTAAACGAAAAACTGATTCTTAACGTAGAAAAGATGTGATCCCGGGGTAGCTTTGGCCGTTGAGTGGCCCCGCGCTACTTATTACGGGCAAACAATAAAACAATTTTGAGAGGGGGTTAACTTTTTTTTCTTGCTCGATTCCAAAGGCTTGTTATTGAAAATAATAAACCAAAAAATAGTAATTTCTATTAAAAAAATAAAAAATAAATTAAATTTTCGAATTTGATTTTGAAAATTTAATGCTTTGACTTACATGGAAAACATGGCCGAAAATTACATCGAAATCGGACAGTAGCTTCGTATTGCTTTTGCCATCTACAAGGACTTTCAGACAGACAGACTGTCAGATGGACAGACACGGTACCAAAATTGTTCAGGAAGGTCCAGAACGTAAAACGCGAGTGAAAATTTAATTTGGTGGACTTTCTATTGCATTCCTTGAAAAGTGAAGGCAATAATACTTTTTCGACTCTCTAGCGGAATATGCCTAAAGAAGCACGTTTTTTCGCATAAAACTCAATTTTTTCAAAGAAACTTACCTCTTAAACCTTGAAACTGACATACCGTTGGAAAGGTGAGATCTTGGGGTAGTTTTTCCTGTTGAGTGCACCACGATAGCCGTATTTTTTACGGGGGAATCGTTAGCTTGAAAAATGTCGATTTTCGAAAAAAATTATAAATGTTGACTTTGATTTATTTTTTTACTTTTACAAATGGCTTAAAGAAACTGGGTTTCCCACTAAATGGATAGGAAATTTAACGCTCTGTCCAACGGTGTAGTCAGATTCGAAGTAGCATGAGAAATAAGGGAGTTATGACCATTTTAGTGCTGCAAGGTCGAAAATACGAATAAAAACTTTAAAGTGGAAAAAAAAAGAATTTTGAGTGGGTTAAGAAAAAATTGCTAAGAGACATTTTTTGTTGCAAATTAGTTGTAGAATCTCCTTGAAGTTTGGTCCATCCAAATGGTAGACACCCTGTGTGTGATTGGATCAAAAAAATACCTCGCCTTGGCTGGGATTCGAACCCGCGACCCCTGGGGGACAGTTGAAGTTACGGCTGTTACAAGTAATTCACGTTTGCGCATGCGCAGTCGCTTCTATCAGTCCGGGGATGATGATTATCATAGGGGACTATCTACAACCTAATACACATAATCCCTGAAAATTTCATCGAAATCGGGTGGAAAATGTGGAAGTTATGGTCATTACAAGGGAATTCACGTTTACGCATGCGCAGTGGCTACTATCAGTCCGAAGGTGATGATTTTCATAGGGGACCATCTAAATACTAGTCTGTCACATTCCTGAAAATTTCATTGAAATCGGACAATAACTTCGTATAGTTATGCGCGTTACAAGGAATTCACGACAGACACATAGACAGACAGACACACAGACAGACACGGAACCAAAATTGTTCAGAAAGTTCTAAAACGCAAAACGCGAGTGAAAATTTTGATTTTGGAGAACTTTTTTTTTTTCATCCTTGAAAAGTCAAAGCGAGCTTCCGAGTCTACCTTGGTAGACTCGGAAGCAAAATAATGAACCTTTTTGTAATAACCTGCAGCGTTTTTTCCCTTGGGTATTCCTGGTGTTAAACGTTATTTTAGGGCTCCATTATAGGATTTGATTTGAAATTCCAGAATCTAAAATTGAGGCAAATTCCTCATTGCGCAAGTTTCAAGGGCGCTACTAGACCCCAAAATTTCATCAATTTTGTTGAACACCAAGGCGCCAAAGTTAAGTGCGAGGCGAAATTTTTTGATTCGATTTTACAGTAACCAGCAAAACTGTCACCGCACATTTAATACGAAACCACAAATGTCAAGGTGAGAGAAATGTGCTCCAACCTGAATGATCGAGGAAACCACATCAGACGTGGAGATCTCGAAGGCTTTTCACAGCGTTCCTTCTTCTTATCAGCGTTCCTTCTTCTTATCAGCGTTACATCTTCTTATCAGCCTCAAGTTGATTCTCACTGAAAAACGATGACTATTACATTTTTTGATACATGAAACGGTTTTTACATGTTCCTCCCCTAAAAAAATCTAGTAAGTGACTATATAACGAAATGGATTTAAAAGCATGATCGTAATTTTGACTTTGTATTGAAATTTCAGAGTAAAAACTTAAAATTAGTTTTAAAATATGAAAAACTAAGTTGATTTGATAAGAATTGAATTATACCTCTATTAGAGAAAAACAAATTATATGAATGATGAAAAAAGCAGTGAATGATAAAGTTGCCTACGTACTCCTTGAACAGGTGACATTCATCAGAGATGGGCGAATTCTTATTCATAAATACGATTATGAATACAAATCATATCTGCGATTCTATTTATCTACGATTATGAATACGAATACATATATGAATATGAATACGAATACAATCGTATTCACACTTTGAATACGATTTTCCTCGGAATTCGTATTTTGAATACGATATTATGATATTTTCTATAATTTCCCTAAAAATCAAATTTTTTCAACGATATTCCATGAAAATCATTCTTTTTTAATGATTTTCTCCCGAACAATGGACATATGTTATGACCTAACATTGTCAAAATAATCAATCAAAATTCAAAACGCTCACAATTTCTTATAGGGTTTTTTCACGCAGAATCGAATGAGACCAACCCCAGGTCGCTACGACCAACCGTATAAAAACTACGACATTTCCGCCAAAAATCGTATAATTTTAAACGATTTGCACTGAAAATCATAAAAAAATTATGATTTTTACCGGAATTTGGGCGTATTTATTCCCTACAATTGTCAGAATAATCAATACAAATTCGAAGCTTTATTGATTACTAGCTGAAAAGCCTACTAAGAGCAGGCAAAAACGATTCCTCCGACTCCTCCCGCCCCTCCGAAACCTCTCGCCTCTGACTCGTCCCGCCTCCCGCCCCCTCCCGTCACCGATTCCTCCAACTCTCCCCCACTCCCAATCCCTCCGACTCCTCCCGCCACCAATTCCTCCCCCTCCCGCCACCAGCTCCTCCCGTCTCCGATTCCACCGACTCTCCCCACTCCCACGACCCCTCCGTGCATACGAACGGTTGGCGTTTTATGTATATAGATTTTGACAATTTTATGGAATAAATACAACCAAAATTCCGGTAAAAATCATAATTTTTATGATTTTCAGTGGAAATTGTTAAAAAAATACGATTTTCAGCGGAAATGTCGTCGTAGTTTTTATACGGTTGGTCTCATTCGATTCTGCGTGAAAAACCATATAAGAAATTGTGAGCGTTTCGAATTTTGATTGATTATTTTGACAATGTTAGGCCATAAAATATGTCCATTGTTCGGGAGAAAATCATTAAAAAAGAATGATTTTCAGGAAAAATCGTTTAACCCTTCAGTGGTAGACCCCGGAGCGCGGCGCTCCTTCAGCCATTTTTCGAATACTGTGGTTCACAGTGGCTATCCTGAGGGCTATGATTCACAGTTCCCTCCTAGAAACCACCTCTACGCAGGACCGTACCCTCCTCTCAGTCCCCAAACCCCCTCAGGGTTATTATGGATTGGTTTCTTGCACTAAAACGTGAATGTGTCAGATCGCTCTTAAGTCTGAGCGCTCTTCTGACCCCAAGAAGTGGCTGCAGGAAGATTCTGTCGAAAAGGCAGAACGTGCATCTGACTGAAACGGCTTTGATTAGTCACATTTTAATTGCTCAGTTATTTGTATTTCAGAGTTGAGCAAAAGGAACCTATTTTTACCAATACGTATTCCTGAGTTCAATTTTTTAAAAAACTTTTTTTTACCAATATGTTTTTCATTGAACACTTTTAGATACACCAGTAGATGAGTTGAGTATCACACTCTGACCAAAAACAATAACAAAATATGATAAATATTGATTTTTTCGGGAGGAAATACCGAAAGAGCGCCGCGCTCCTGGGTCTACCTTTTGCGAGATGAGATTAGGTCTACCACTGGAGGGTTAAAAAATTTGATTTTTTTAATTAAAAAAATCATAAAATTGTATTCAAAATTCGAATACGGGGGAAAATCGTATTCAAAGTGTGAATACTATTGTATTCGTATTCATATTCATATTCATACCTGTATTCGTATTCATAATCATGAAATCGCAGATATGATTAAATCATATATATACAATTAATTTTAATTTGATTAATCATATATACAAATTTTGTATTCATAATCGTATTTATGAATATGAATTCGCCCATCTCTGACATTCATTAATAATCCTACCAGAAAAACATGATATACGTGAGGTGGCATAACTATCGGCACTGAAACCGAGAGTTTCCATAGCGTTTCTTCAGTGCCCACAGCCACCTTACAGCGTTGAAGTAAGAAACAGAAACCAGAAATAGTTGAGAAGTACGGCTAAAAACAGATTGGGTTGATTATTCTCTTAAAGCTCAAATTCGATGTCACTTGGCTCGACAAAAGTTAGATATTTTTACAGAAGAGTTACGTTTTTTACTACGCAGTGTTATATCTCCAAAAAATCAAGGAAACTAAGACGGAAATGTTTACTATTTATAACTACTTCCTAAATCACCACTATTTGAACTGTGAAATAGCATTTCTACCCCTACAACCTAATTTCCAATCAAACAACGAATAAACTTAGATATTGTCATCATTGGTTTTCAATATCCGAAAATCCGAAAAGTTCAAACGAGTTAGTTTTCTTAGGACATCGTTGACGATTTTCTGCAATTGTTGGTGTTTCTAGGATGATTCTTTCATTCAATTTGAATTATCCGAGAAATAATAACGAGTATAGAAAACAGACAACACTGGCAGAAGAAGACCACATCTCGTACGGAAATTTCGGTTTTTGGATAATAAGAAACAACGTAGAAAAAATCATAGAGAAGCGTCTTGGTTGTTTCCCTTCATTGAACTACTGATTGAACTACTGTCTGGCGGCCAACGACAAAATGAAGCCACGATACTCCCAAAATTGCGAAATAAGAAAGTGTAACAGAACTCTACGATGAGTGGAATATGACTGAGGTTGCCAAAAGGGGGCTTATCAGCCCAGCTTCAAAGAATGTGAGCTCTAGAGTGGGTATGTGGAGACATGATCAATCCTTGTAGAGGTCTCTGGTAGCCTGGAAGTGCCTGAGAACAGAGGGAAAACTGTCAGAGACATCATTATGAAACAAGTTGTCAACATTTTACAGCTAGACCTAGAGTACCACAAGGTGGGACAGAACCCAGCTGGAATCACATTTTAAAGTTCACACGTCTTTCGAGAATAATGTAGAAACTCTTATTGAACGTTATAATTTATTTAAGACCAAGAAATAGTTGGGAAGTACGGCTAAAACAGATTGGGTTGATTATTCTCTTAAAGCTCAAATTCGATGTTACTTGGCTCGACAAAAGTTAAGAAAAAAATGACGCACTTTTCGGTCGCCGTTCGTTCCTCGTTCTGCGTTAGTATTTCTCTCAAGAACCGGCGCCTAAAGTTTGTAAGTTGTACCTAAATTTTACATTTTAAAGGATTTTCGAAATTCATTAGTGCATCTACCATAGGAAAAACTAAAAGATTGCCACTGGAATCATCAAAACCGGAGATAATTGCCGGCGAAATGTGGGAAACCCCGCTAAATTAATTATTATTTAATTCACCAACGTTTTTCCGACATTTCGCCGGCAATTATTGTTCGATTTTGATGACTCCTGCGGCAATCTTTTAGTTTTCCATTTCCCTAGACAGATGCACTAATAAATTTCAAAAATCCTCGAAAATTTCAAATTCAGGTACAATTTTTCAACTTTAAGCGCTGGTTATTGAGAGAAATACTAACCCTGAACGAGAAAAGAACGGCGAACGACCGAGACCCCCTAAATGGCCGATGTTTATGCGGTTAGTAGCATTTTATCTATTTTGAAATTCTCTAGAGACATCAGCTATAGACATTCAAAATTTAAAACAGTAAATTTTTTTTTGAAATTTTCAATTTAAAAACGTCAATATTATTACTATTTTACTATTCATGAGTTGAATATTTCAAAGTTAAGTACCTACTAATTTTTGTGATACTCTGTTATTGAATTGATGGAAAATAAAGTCTAAGATTGTGCCATGGTTTAGTCTCATTATTTAACGCATTGAGTTTCGGTTTCAGCTTACAGGATGAGCATGTAGGTCCCTTTCTCCTTTATTATATTAAAGAAGAAAAGGACCTTCTCTAAGATGGAATTATCTCTAAGATGGAAGATGAATACAACGACAGCTCTAAACTAATTTACCAGTTTGATACCTTTCCTATTAGATAACACGAATTTGTCGTTCCATCAGGCAACAAGGGGAGGCGGACGGCGATCCGAACAGCCAATCAGCGAGCGTTTCTGTCTCACCTTGAAGAAGTCCGTTTTCCCGGTTATTTTTTGGAATCACAAATTTTGAATGTATTCCAAAAACAACAGGAGACTTATTTTCCTAAATAAACCTGATTTTCATTCATCTTACACCATTAACAATTCAGGAAAAATGCAAACAGAATTCGGTGAAATTCCGCATCTCCGGTCGACTAACGGTGCTTTAAGTAGTTTCAAGATAGTCAACTTGATTTGAACTTAGTCAACTATCCAGTTCATCTGAACAATTTTATCTCATGCTCAGACCTCTCATGATCTCATTTTGTGTATAGTTCGCAAAACGTACCATGATGGAATGAGGAAGTTCCGATGGTTTCTCTCAGCATTCTGGTTCGTAGAACTCTTAGATGGTAGCTCAGGGTTTGTAGTGCTCTTGGACAGTAGCTCAGGGTTCGTAGTACTCTTGGACAGTAGCTCAGGGTTCGTAGTACTCTTGGACGGTAGCTCGGTGTTCGTAGTACTCTTGGACGGTAGCTCGGTGTTCGTAGTACTCTAGGACGGTAGCTCAGGGATTGTAGTACTCAGCCTCTCTACCTTCATCTCTGGATACAACTTGATGTAGACGTTAGTACCTAGGGAGCGTTATAAAACCATTAGATTTGGTCAAAAAAATCTACAACATTTTCAATAACAAATAGTATGCTACAGAATGGGATAGGTAATTTACTTCGGTAACTCTTTAAAATTTACATGGCTGGGTAATAACGAAAATTTGTGGAAGCCAATGAATAATGGGAGTTTAAGCACTAATACCACGCCTATGTGATATCTGAGCAAGCTAATTGGTTTTTTATATCATCCATGTGTGTGGATGCTACACCCTCACTCAACAGTCAGCTAGGGAACAAGACGGGTTGGTCGGCCACAGGAATTGACGAGACAATTGACCTGTATATTTCAATGGAAAAAAACACTTAATCCAAATACACCCTACAAATAAAAATAAATCAATATCCAAGGAAAGTTGTTCCCCGATACAGTCAACTAGGGGGCCAAGGCAGGAATTGACGGGACAATTGACCTGCATGGATGTTACATCAGCAATTACTTTCAAACTTGAAAGACTGTTTTCTGGACTCTCGATGGTTCGATATGGTGTTATCTATAGTATTTCTACACATGCACCTACATTTTTGAACCCATTCAACGACCTAAAAGTTCTCACACTCGTTCTTAGCACATCCAATCTGGAACCCATACATGGCACCCCTTAAGTATAATTTGATTTACATGGATATTATGAATGGCACTTACTTAGAAGTTCCTGACACCTTGGGGATTCCACCTTACTTACAACCATGCTGGGACTGGAGATTTCGTAGTACTATTAGATGGTAGCTTAGGGTTCGTAGTACTCTTGGACAGTAGCTCAGGGTTCGTAGTACTCTTGGACGGTAGCTCGGTGTTCGTAGTACTCTTGGACGGTAGCTCGGTGTTCGTAGTACTCTTGGACAGTAGCTCAGGGTTCGTAGTACTCTTGGACGGTAGCTCGGTGTTCGTAGTACTCTTGGACGGTAGCTCAGGGTTCGTAGTACTCTTGGACGGTAGCTCAGGGTTCGTAGTACTATTGGGACGGTAGCTCGGTGTTTGTAGTACTATTAGATAGTAGCTCAGGGTTCGTAGTACTCTTGGACGGTAGCTCAGGGTTCGTAGTACTCTTGGACGGTAGCTCAGGGTTCGTAGTACTCTTGGACGGTAGCTCGGTGTTCGTAGTACTCTTGGACAGTAGCTCAGGGTTCGTAGTACTCTTGGACGGTAGCTCGGTGTTCGTAGTACTCTTGGACAGTAGCTCAGGGTTCGTAGTACTCTTGGACGGTAGCTCGGTGTTCGTAGTACTCTTGGACAGTAGCTCAGGTTCGTAGTACTCTTGGACGGTAGCTCGGTGTTCGTAGTACTCTTGGACGGTAGCTCAGGGTTCGTAGTACTCTTGGACGGTAGCTCAGGGTTCGTAGTACTATTGGACGGTAGCTCGGCGTTTGTAGTACTATTAGATGGTAGCTCAGGGTTCGTAGTACTCTTGGACGGTAGCTCGGTGTTCGTAGTACTCTTGGACGGTAGCTCGGTGTTCGTAGTACTCTTGGACGGTAGCTCAGGGATTGTAGTACTCTTGGACGGTAGCTCGGTGTTCGTAGTACTCTTGGACGGTAGCTCAGGGATTGTAGTACTCAGCCTCTCTACCATCATCTCTGGATACAACTGGATGAAGACGTTAGTACCTAGGGAGCGTTATAAAACCATTAGATTTGGTCAAAAAAATCTACAATATTTTCAATAACAAATACTATGCTACAGAATGGGATAGGTAGATTCTTTCAGTAACTCTTTAAAAATTACGAGGCTGGGTTATAACGAAAATTTGCGGAAGCCAATGAATAATGAGAGTTTAAGCACTAATACCACGCCTATGTGATATCTGAGGAAGCTAATTGCTTTTTTATATCATCCATGTGTGTGGATGCTACACCTCACTCAACAGTCAGCTAGGGGAACAAGACGGGTTGGTCGGCTGCAGGAATTGACGAGACAATTGACCTGTGTGGAAACTACTAAGAGACCATTGCCCAGACTCCAAAAAAGCCAAGTTTAAGAACAGTTCCAAACAGCATTTTACAACATACATAAATGAAGAGATATTTCAACAGAAAAACGCCAAACTTAATTGAAATACACCCATCAAATAAAAAATAGATCGATAAACAAGGAAGGTGGTTTCCCGATACAGTCAGCTAGCGAACCAAGGCAGGAATTGACAAGACAATTGACCTGCATGAATAATAAGAATTAATAATTATAACTAATTCACCTGATATTCCTGTCAAATAGAAAAAATTTATCAACATTGTAATTTGATAATCAGGAAGGTTGTACCATAATACCAACTCAATGGTATCAGAGGCAGCTAATTACATTTCAATATTATCCAAGCAGGTGGATCCTAAACCCCCCCCCCCACCCATACCACCACAGTCAGTTAGGGGACTGAGGCAGGTTGGTCAGCAGCAGGAATTGACGAGACAATTGACCTGTATATTTCAATGGAAAACTCCACACTTAATCCAAATATACCCATCAATTAAAAAATATATATCAATAACCAAAGAAGGTTGTTCTCTAGGGTTTTACTAGATGGCCAAGGCAGGAATTGACGAGACAATTGACCTGCATGAATACTGAGAATTAGTAATTATAACTAATTCACCTGATATTCCTGTCAAATAGAAAAAATTTATCAACATTGTAATTTGATAATCAGGAAGGTTGTACCATAATACCAACTCAATGGTATCTGAGGCAGCTAATTACATTTTAATATTATCCAAGCAGGTGGATCTTAAACCCCCACCTCCACAGTCAGCTAGGGGGCCAAGGCAGGTTGGTCAGCAGCAGGAATTGACGAGACAATTGACCTGCATATTTCAATGGAAAACACACTTAATCCAAATACACCCTACAAATAAAAAATAGATCAAAATCCAATGAAAGTTGTTCCCCAATACAGTCAACTAGGGGGCCAAGGCAGGAATTGACGGGACAATTGACCTGCATGGATGTTACATCAGCAAATATTTTCAAACATGAAAGACTGTTTTCTGGACTCTCGATGGTTCGAAATGGTGTTATCTGTAGTATTTCTGCACTTGCACCTACATTTTTGAACCCATTCAACGACCTAAAAGTTCTCACACTCGTTCTTAGCACATCCAATAGACCTGGAACCCTTACAGTATAACCCCTTAAGTATAATTTGATTTACATGGATATTATGAATGGCACTTACTTAGAAGTTCCTGACACCTTGGGGATTCCACCTTACTTACAACCATGCTGGGACTGGAGATTTCGTAGTACTATTAGATGGTAGCTCAGGGTTCGTAGTACTCTTGGACGGTAGCTCGGTGTTCGTAGTACTCTTGGACGGTAGCTCGGTGTTCGTAGTACTCTTGGACGGTAGCTCGGTGTTCGTAGTACTCTTGGACGGTAGCTCGGTGTTCGTAGTACTCTTGGACGGTAGCTCAGGGATTGTAGTACTCTTGGACGGTAGCTCGGTGTTCTAGTACTCTTGGACGGTAGCTCGGTGTTCGTAGTACTCTTGGACGGTAGCTCAGGGATTGTATTACTCAGCCTCTCTACCATCATCTCTGGATACAACTTGATGTAGACGTTAGTACCTAGGGAGCGTTATGAAACCATTAGATTTGGTCAAAAAAATCTACAATATTTTCAATAACAAATACTATGCTACAGAATGGGATAGGTAGATTATTTCAGAAACTCTTTAAAAATTACGAGGCTGGGCTATAACGAAAATTTGCGGAAGTCAATGAATAATGAGAGTTTAAGCACTAATACCACGCCTATGTGATATCTGAGGAAGCTAATTGCTTTTTTATATCATCCATGTGTGTGGATGCTACACCCTCACTCAACAGTCAGCTAGGGAACAAGACGGGTTGGTCGGCTACAGGAATTGACGAGACAATTGACCTGTGTGGAAACTACTAAGAGACCATTGCCCAGACTCCAAAAAAGCCAAGTTTAAGAACAGTTCCAAACAGCATTTCCAAACATACATAAATGAAGAGATATTTCAACAGAAAAACGCCAAACTTAATTGAAATACACCCATCAAATAAAAAAAAGATCGATAAACAAGGAAGGTCGTTTCCCGATACAGTCAGCTAGCGAACCAAGGCAGGAATTGACAAGACAATTGACCTGCATGAATAATAAGAATTAATAATTATAACTAATTCACCTGATATTCCTGTCAAATAGAAAAAATTTATCAACATTGTAATTTGATAATCAGGAAGGTTGTACCATAATACCAACTCAATGGTATCAGAGGCAGCTAATTACATTTTAATATTATCCAAGCAGGTGGATCTTAAACCCCCCCCCCCCCCTCCAGACAGCTAGGGGGCCAAGGCAGGTTGGTCAGCAGCAGGAATTGACGAGACAATTGACCTGTATATTTCAATGGAAAACTCCACACTTAATCCAAATATACCCATCAATTAAAAAATATATATCAATAACCAAAGAAGGTTGTTCTCTAGGGTTTTACTAGATGGCCAAGGCAGGAATTGACGAGACAATTGACCTGCCCTGCATGAATACTGAGAATTAGTAATTATAACTAATTCACCTGATATTCCTGTCAAATAGAAAAAATTTATCAACATTGTAATTTGATAATCAGGAAGGTTGTACCATAATACCAACTCAATGGTATCTGAGGCAGCTAATTACATTTTAATATTATCCAAGCAGGTGGATCTTAAACCCCCCCCCCCCTCCAGACAGTTAGGGGACCAAGGCAGGTTGGTCAGCAGCAGGAATTGACGAGACAATTGACCTGTATATTGCAATGGAAAACGCCACACTTAATCCAAATATACCCATCAATAAAAAAGATATCAATAACCAAAGGATGTTCTCTAGGGTTGTACTAGGGGGCCAAGGCAAGAATTGACGAGACAATTGACCTGCATGAATACTAATAATTAATAATTATAACTAATTCACCTGATATTCCTGTCAAAAAGAAAAAAATTATCAACATTGTAAATTGAAAATCAGGAAGGTTGTACCATAATACCAACTCAATGGTATCTGAGGCAGCTAATTACATTTTAATATTATCCAAGCAGGTGGATCTTAAACCCCCCCCACCTACCACCACGGTCAGTTAGGGGACTGAGGCAGGTTGGTCAGCAGCAGGAATTGACGAGACAATTGACCTGTATATTTCAATGGAAAACACGCTTAATCCAAATATACCCATCAAATAAAAAATAGATCAATACGGAAACAACAAGGAAAGTTGTTCCCTGATACAGTCAACTAGGGGGCCAAGGCAGGAATTGACGGGACAATTGACCTGCATGGATGTTACATCAGCAAATATTTTCAAACATGAAAGATTGTTTTCTGGACTCTCGATGGTTCGAAATGGTGTTATCTGTAGTATTTCTACACATGCACCTACATTTTTAAACCCATTCAACGACCAAAAAGTTCTCACACTCGTTCTTAGCACATCCGATCTGGAAGCCATACATGGCACCCCTTAAGTATAATTTGATTTATATGAGTATTATGAATGGCACTTACTTAGAAGTTTCTGACACCTTGGGGATTCCACCTTACTTACAACCATGCTGGGACTGGAGATTTCGCCTTCACGCATTCATTCGTCCTCTCGACTGTTCACTGCTTCAATCACTTCAACGCAATGTAGATCTCAACTGTAGTTCCTGTAAGACAGGAAACATCATTAGTACACATCGTACAGGATCAATGAGATGGTGCCGTATAGTTAGGTCAAGCCTAGTAACTGCCTTGGGGCTCCACTGGAATGTCTTGTTGGTTCTATGTGGGCATTGTAGAATATCAGGAGTCAACACGGAATACCCAACTGGAGTAGGAAACTCGACAATTGACGATGAAAATGTTTAGCAAAATAAAAATAAAGTAAATCCTGTTACTGGATAGTTCATTACTGTATATCTAAATGCTATTTAACATTATCCATGTGGGTGGATGCTACACATCCACCTCAACAGTCAGCTAGGGGAACAAGGCAGGTTTTCTGCAGAAATTAACGAGACAATTGACCTGCATGGATATTACAAAATCACTAATTATTATTGTCAAACTTGAAACACATTTCCGGACTCTCACAATGGTTCAAAACAATGTTGCTTCAGAGCAAATACGATTAAAGAGCTATTTAAATAAATAAATTTAAAAAAGACACGCTAAACTTCATCCAAGTACACCTCATGTTTTCATCAAATAGAAACATATTTCTGCGTTATTTCTACTCATACACCTACATTTCCGAAGCATTTTACTACCAAAAAGTTGAACTTTGGACTTCAAAACTCTTGTATCACTTAAAATCAAATAAATAAATGCAATAATTTCCATTCAATTGCATTCAACTGCTCAATAAACCATTCAATTTGGCTAATATTAATAAACTTTATAAACCATCCAGATAGATATTGGATGAGTAATGTAATAGTAAAGAAAAACTTTGAATTCCCTTTATTTGAAAATTTTATCAAGAAAACATATTGTTTAGTAATGCATGCATTCCAGGGGACGTCCCATTGGATAAGCATTAGATCAGTTTAACCAGTTGTTAAGTGATAAAACTGTTTCACTCGATGTAATTTATTTATTACTTTAGGCAAGAAATACTGAACCCCCCCCCCCCCCCCCACAATTATCCACCATAACATTTCTAGCGGCATGGGAGCCTCGAATCTGAAGAGCTTTTTAAAATCCATGATCTACGACACCCAACATGCGAATTCGAGATCACCCCCCCCCCCCACCACCACCTCCCCAACGCCAACAATGGTGCCAGTCTGGCACCAAAGCAGAAATACGTCGTTATATTGAACTTTCATCAGTTAGTTTTGGTAGGCAGTCCGTCCAAGTTCACATCCGTACTCAAGGTGAAACACAGAAAAAAAAAACCTCTGCCAAGTGGGTGTGGCACATAGCTTCCTCGTATCCATAACCCGATTGTATAGATGATCCGATGAATAGTAGTTAATCTCAAACACCAATCTCTAAGTACCTTTCACTACCCTCATAGGGACCATCTACACGCTAATCTGGACAATCCTAGAAAATTTCATCAAATTCGGATGAAAAATTAAGTGAGTAGGTGTATGTGATTGGATCAAAAACATATTGTTCAGTAATGCATGCATTCCAGGGGACGTCCCATTGGATAAGCATTAGATCAGTTTGACCAGTTGTTAAGTGATAAAACTGTTTCACTCGATGTAATTTATTTATTACTTTAGGCAAGAAATACTGAACCCCCCCCCCCCCCCCACAATTATCCACCATAACATTTCTAGCGGCATGGGAGCCTCGAATCTGAAGAGCATTTTAAAATCCATGATCTACGACACCCAACATGCGAATTCGAGTTCACCCCCCCCCCCCCAACAATGGTGCCGCCAGTCTGGCACCAAAGCGGAAATACGTCGTAACATTGAACTTTCATCTATTAGGTTTAGTAGGCAGTCCGTCGAAGTTCACATCCGTATTCAAGGTGAAACACCAAAAAACCCAAGAAATATGAGGTTTATGGTGCCCTGGCACCATGGTGGCACCACTTTTATTTCCATGGTGGTACAGAAAGTAATTCATGCAAATCCTAAGGTATAATGAGAATTTTTCCTCAATTTCAAAGCTTGGATACAGTAAGCAGTAAAGGAACCGAAATATTGAAAAATTGGATATTTTGTGAATATTATCCCCCCACCCATCCACTCCTCTTGCAAATTTTGGTACTCTGGTGAAATCATGTACAACTCGGATGTTATTTTAGTCAAACAAAAAAAGAAACACGCAAATCGGTTGGAAATTGAGGCCTGGGCAGAGTTTATAAGATTATGCCCGCAAACGTACGTTTTTTAAGCATTAACCCCCCTTTCCCCCCCTTAAAAGGCAAAATTCGAAATTCCGGCGCCGTAGTGCACAACTAGATAGTTTTCCGCGACGAACAAAAAAAGAACCAGGAAAATCAGTTGAGAACTAAGGCCTGTGCAGAGTACACAAGATTTTGTTACACACACACACACACACATACACACACAGACATACACCTATGGTTTTATTTCGCGGATTTGGATTCAGAATGGTCTAAAACGGATTACTGTGTGGTTATTTTTTTTTCTGTTGAGTGTTGTCCTCCATCACCCCAGATCGATCGCATAAGGACGCCCAAGTCTTACTGTGGGACGTCCTAAAAAAGAAAAACAGGTTAAATTTGCCTCATTGCCGACAGTGAACGTTCATATTTATGCGATTTACACTCGTGTTTCTGACACATCATTCGCCAATCGTACGGAGTGAAGAAGACAAGAACCACCCTACAGTGGCCCTAAGAGCCTCTTTAGTTGTCTTAGTTGATCGGCTGGGTGGTTTCATTCGTTTTTAGAAATAGGAGAAGTTGGTACCACAAAGCTCTGGGAAAGTACGCTATTTTAAATTAATGAAGAAACCAAACCTGTTGAAGGATGGTCACCTTTGAATTGTATGATGGCCATTATGAACCAAAGGATGGTCTCCAATGAATTGGAGGATGTCCACTATACATTTTAGGATGGACCTCTACAAATTGGAAGATTAAATTAGAGGATGATCCCCCCACGAATTGAATGATGTGTTCCATACGAGTTTCTTGTGTGTAATCGAGGTTTTCAGGGGTAATGTCCTTCTAAAATTAATTTTCCTGCATGGGATTAGAAAATTTCAATTCAAAGTAAGAAATAATTAAATGAAAATCAAAGAAGATTTCATTCAAAGTGAAAAGACTCAACTAAAAGATAAAATACTACAATATTAGAATGAAATCCAAAACTGAAATCACTAGGAGGATTGAAGTAGGTACCTACCTATCATGCATTCACCTACTGATTCAGATATCAACATTTTGGAGAAAATACAGAATCAGAGTTAACTAGGCGTTGATTACACCGAGGGAAGAGTTGCAAAATCGGTGACATAATTGATTATTTTGGAGTAGGATATTGGTAGGAGTCTATAAGGTGTGCGCCTGGGTAGGAAAAACTGTTTATTGTTATTTTTAATCCAAGGTAGACCTCATGGTGAGAATTTTGGTACCAACCGCGACCTTCTAGCGTGAGTAGATCTGTTTCTATGATTTTTCAAAGTTTCGACCGTTTATGTCGTCACAGTGGGCTGGGGGTACCGCCAACGCGAGGGGGGCGCGTGAAGTCATAAACGGTCGAAACTGAAAAATCATAGAAACAGATCTAGTCACGCTAGAAGGTCGCGGTTGGTGCCAAAATTCTCAGGATGTAGTCTACTTTCGATTAAAAATCTAAAAAAAAAATCAAGGCGCACCCCCCATTATGACCAAATGGTCATAGGAGTTCGGATGAACCGAACTTCGGGAAAAAATGGCGGCCAGCTTAAATGGCGTCTACCATCCACATCTTATCTTCGATACTATAATTTCATCTAATTTTATATCGTTCAAATGTAATTCAATTGCGTTCAGGAAATCGTGGCACGCATTTTCCTCCTCAAAGTATCAATTTCTACCTAAATATTTCTTCATAGAAATAACATTAATTTCTACCTTGGTAGGAACATAACCAACTTCACGAATGTTCGATGATTCAGCTGCGGTCATGACCAACCTCCACCGTATGTAAAGCGCTTGAAGCTGACCGTATCCGCTTTTTCCGACACACTGCTCACCCACAAACACTAAACTCGCGTATCGCAGGCGAAATGACTTTAATCCGAACTGCCAGGTCGTTTTTGGCCCGATAAAGGGGTGGTAAGTACGGCACTTCATTCGGAACGCACCCTGAAATCTATCAACAAAACATTCGAGGGCAAAGAAGAATGCAAAACCCTGAACTCGAGCGTAAACAATCACGGAAAATTGGTACTTGAAGTACTAGTTAAGTAAAGTAAAACCTACAGGTAATTATTTACTCGACACCTAATCAAACAACGCGACCATGACGCGACGCGCGAGGGAATGAAGAAAAAGAAAATGGTTCCGAGCATTTTTCGAGGAAATTCGGTTTACATCGAGAAGAGATTAGAGGCCGAAACGAAAACAAATGAGGTGAGAGCTTTTCCTCCCCGAACCAAGCCTTCTAGATGTAGTGAAGAGCTGATACTGAAATTGAGGCCCAACACTGTGTTGGACACTATACTATTCCAACCTGTTGAAATAGTACAGTGAAATTCAGAAACCATAGAGAGCTAGGAAGTGTCCTAACCAAATAATCGAGTAAAACCCCTGAAGTCCAAGTTCCGAGAATGGCGACCAAGCTCCTAATCTTCAGGTTGGTCTACAGAATGCTGATAATAATAAATTACCTGCCAATATACCAGCCGGGACATATTTATGCTTTCTACAAGGGAGGTCCTGAGATATAATGCAGAGGTTGAAGAGAACAGGATGAATAATTTTTCTTACGTGATAAGGGAACTGGAGTAAACTCTACGATCATTCACTGCCGCCAACACCCACCTTTCACTGATGAATCGCAAGCCACATCGCCTTCGACACTTCTACGGATGACATTCACAGGAACTAGGAAATGAAGAAGATAAAATTTCACTAAATCATAAGTTGCCTACTTACCACAGATCCAGACCAAGCAAAACGGACGAGGAGCCTTGTAAAACAAAGGACATGAACGATGAACTTGCCACCAGTACTCTGTGCTTGCCACTCGCCGTGGTGATTCCCCCACTCTTCCCTACATCATCGATGTATGGAACAGGATGATCGATTCGAGTCTGCTCTTACGAGTGTATCGATTGTAGCGCGTTGTCGTTGTCTCGAATTACAGTGATGCCTACCCGGATGGGAGGTCCACTTTGGCCACAGTTTACTGTAAAAATTTAAGCGCCTAAAATCATAGAACTGATCACTGCCGGTGCTCTGCACAAATATGGCTTCAAGCAATCGGATGGATAATTTTAAACGTTTTTTTAAACGTGGGTTTCCAGGGGGTTTTCACGACTATTTTGCGTACTTTTTGTCAAGATTAGATTTTGCCTAGATTCCTGTAGAATATCCTTAGAATGGTTTCCTAGTAAAATTCATACATGGGCAGCGTTGATCGATGTGATGAAATTGATTAAGATGATTAAATACGAATTGAACTGTGTGGCTAGAAAAGACAATACGACCAAATAATCAGCACAATATACGCCAGTCCCCTGCTCTGAGGGAGTGCAAAAATCACTCCAGACAAAATTTGTCTACATTTAATGTACGAATAATGCGAAGTTCCACTTTGCATTGCTGGTATACTTTTCGTAGAAAAATTTGAATATTTGATTTAATTTTTATTCCATTCTGATATAAATTTGTGGTTTAGTTCTTAACCTATGAAAATTTGGAAATTAAAAGATTTGAAACCAGTTCAACATAATGTTGCTGTAGGTAGGTAATGCCTCTAGTCCAGTTGAGGGACATCCCTCTGAGACGTACCTAAATTGCAAAATTTTTAAGGTGGCTGTATATTTGGGTTATTTGGACCTTAAGAAGGTTGGAAATATGGGGCTACTGAAAACATCGATTTTAGGCATTCTAGGCGTAGGGAGGTTAATGAAGAGTAGTGACCTCAGGCCGAAGTAACACCTATGAATGAAAACGAAGTAAACTTGGTAATTAAAACGTACGTAAGTAAAACGAAGTAACACCTATGAATGAAAAAATCGGCAAAAACGATCAGACTCGAAACTCGCCAACAACAAACCTAAAATACCATTACACAATCGATTGTCGGTAGGATGTAGCAGATCGATGTTTTTACTTCATTACATTGCCGACAGAAAGCTCTTTTCGAAAAGGAGAGGTGGTGGGAGGATCAACTTGAACGTCTGGTGCTTTGCCTTCACCTGTCCACGAACATGGCCGAACATTGCCGAGTGCCCCGCTTTCTGCACTGCCCTAGCTTTTTACCGCTCTTTTCAACTTTTGCTTCCGAGTCTACCAAGGTAGCGGAAGCTTGGTTTTCACTTTTCAAGGACAAAAAAAAAAAAGTTCTCCAAAATCAAAATTTTCACTCGTGTTTTGCGTTTTAGACCTTTCTGAACAATTTTGGTTCCGTGTCTGTGTGCCTGTCTGTCTGTCTGTCATGAATTCCTTGTAACGCGCATAACTATACGAAGTTATTGTCCGATTTCTATGAAATTTTCAGGGATCGTGCGGGTTGGTGTGTAGACGGTCCCCTATGAAAATCATCATCCCCGGACTGATAGAAGCGACTGCGCATGCGCAAACGTGAATTCCTTGTAACGGCCATAATTTCTACATTTTCCCTCCGATTTCAATGAAATTTTCAAGGATGTTACAGATTAGTATTTAGATGGTCCCCTATGAAGATCATCACCCCCGGACTGATAGTAGCCACTGCGCATGCGCAAACCTGAATTTCCTTGTAACGCCCATAACTTCTACATTTTCTACCCGATTTCGATGAAATTTTCAGGGATTATGCGGATTAGGTTGTAGATGGTCCCCTATGAAAATCACCACCTTCGGACTGATAGTAGCCACTGCGCATGCGCAAACCTGAATTTCCTTGTAACGCCCATAACTTCTACATTTTCCATCCGATTTCAATGAAATTTTCAAGGATGTTACAGATTATCTTGTTTTGATGCTCTGATGTTTTGAGATTAACTACTATCTATCGGATCATCTATACAATCGGGTTATGGATACGAGGAAGCTATGTGCCACACCCACTTGGCAGACTTTTTTTGTAGTTACCACTTCAAAAATGCCTGCCTTATTAAATTGTGTCGAGAAGAAAATTGTGGGCGATTAATCAATTAGAATACACACAAAAAAAAAAAAAAAAAAAAAAAAAAAAAAAAAAAAAAAATCGTCGTCCCACGACAACCCGAATTGAGTACCTCCTCTTTCGCGCGCCTTCGGCGCGTTGAAGTCGGTCAAAATGGTGAAGAATACCGCATGCAAAACTTTCTACGAAACTATCGCTTGGAAAATTTGACGCAGAATGGCTGTAATGAATAAATTTTTTAGTAAATACATTTTCCAGACTTGATTACCAATAAAGGTATTTCATGACTTTCCTGAATTTTGGTGATTTTTGCAAAATTCTGTGGCATTTGCCGATGCTAAAAGTTTTCAGTCTTTTCCAGGTTTTTCTTCCTTCCGATTAAGAATCGAAATAGAACACCCACCGATAGGAGCACTTTTCCCTCCTAGCACTACTTTTCCCCCATTTTTTCAATTTGAATTGTTTTCGACATTGCGGCACTAAAATAATCAGAACCTCCTCATTTTCGATGCAAATTCAATTACAATTTTGAGAAGTGCTTTAAATTTCCCGTAAGATGACCTCTTGACCAATTCCGTAAAGCTGTAGGTACACTAGATAGATTTGTACCTCGTACTCTACTAATAACTTGATATTTTATTTTTATTATTTTTAAACATTGTTGGTGATGAAATTTTCAAAACGCCCTAGCTCAAAAAATTTTGATATAAAGGTTTTTTCCTCAATTTAAAATATTGTTGAATTTTTAGAATCGAATGAGACCATTCATAGGTCTGTAAGACTAACTGTTCGGTTCCTATGAGAAGTCCTATGAGGTGGCAAGTTTGGTTGGACTTGTCCAAATCGGAAATAAATTTATAAATCGGATAAATCGGAAATACGAAAATGAATCGCAGGAGAGGGCTAATATCCGTTCAAATTTTAGCTAACCAAAATGCGATCGTTGTTCGTTTCTCTGAGTTAACCTTCTCAGTTTTGCGTCCTTAGCAACAACCAGTATTCAACTTTCTTCTAGTGAAGACCCCGCAAGAAGAAGACCCACAACTCTTCATTTCTTCGAACTGAGTATGAAGCGTTTATTTGTTCCAAATAAACCTGATTGTGAAGCGAAAATATGGTTGGTAGGTAGTGGCAATGGCAAAGCCGTATTCTTTGCAGATCTACAGGGTGTCTCAAAAGTTGTTCACCCTCCTGCTAAAATCTTCCAGATAGTGGTTTAAAAAAATGTTCTTGAATCTTCATGATTTTTCCCAAGGATCTCAAATATGACCATATTGCGCATTGCGCAAAGCACACCAACTTCGTTATTTCAAATGAGACCACCCCCCTTTTTTTATTGCAGATTTGGATTCTACCCAAAATTTCATGCATTTTAGACCCTTCACTTGATTTTGCTTCCGAGTCTACCAAGGTAGCGGAAGCTTTGTTTTCACTTTTCAAGGACGAAAAAAAAAGTTCTCCAATATCAAAATTTTCACTCGCGTTTTGCGTTTTAGACCTTTCTGAACAATTTTGGTTCCGTGTCTGTCTGTCTGTCCGTCTGTCATGAATTCTTTGTAACGCGCATAACTATACGAAGTTATTGTCCGATTTCGATGAAATTCAGGGATTGTGCGAGTTGGTGTGTAGACGGTCCCCTATGAAAATCATCATCCTCGGACTGATAGAATCGACTGCGCATGCGCAAACGTGAATTCCTTGTAACGGCCATAACTTCTACATTTTCCATCCGATTTCGATGAAATTTTCAGGAATGTTACAGATTAGTATTTAGATGGTCCCCTATGAAAATCATCATCCTCGGACTGATAGAAGCGACTGCGCATGCGCAAACGTGAATTCCTTGTAACGGCCATAACTTCTACATTTTCCATCCGATTTCGATGAAATTTTCAGGAATGTTACAGATTAGTATTTAGATGGTCCCCTATGAAAATCATAATCCTCGGACTGATAGAAGCGACTGCGCATGCGCAAACGTGAATTCCTTGTAACGGCCATAACTTCTACATTTCCATCCGATTTCGATGAAATTTTCAGGAATGTTACAGATTAGTATTTAGATGGTCCCCTATGAAAATCATAATCCTCGGACTGATAGAAGCGACTGCGCATGCGCAAACGTGAATTCCTTGTAACGGCCATAACTTCTACATTTTCCATCCGATTTCGATGAAATTTTCAGGAATGTTACAGATTAGTATTTAGATGGTCCCCTATGAAAATCATCATCCTCGGACTGATAGAAGCGACTGCGCATGCGCAAACGTGAATTCCTTGTAACGGCCATTACTTCCACATTTTCTACCCGATTTCGGTGAAATTTTCAGAGATTATGCGGATTAGGTTGCAGATGGTCCCCAATGAAGATCATCACCCCCGGACTGATAGTAGCCGCTGCGCATGCGCAAACGTGAATACCTTGTAACGGCCATAACTTCTACATTTTCCATCCGATTTCAATGAAATTTTCAGGGATGTTACAGATTAGTATTTAGAAGGTCCCCTATGAAAATCATCACCTTCGGACTGATAGTAGCCACTGCGCATGCGTGTAACAGCCATAACAATTACATTTTTCATGCGAATTTGATAAAATTTTCTAGGATTGTCCAGATTAGCGTGTAGATGGTCCCCTATGATGTTAGTGAAAGGTACTTAGAGATTGGTGTTTTGAGATTAACTACTATGCATCGGATCATCTATATAATCGGGTTATGGGTACGAGGAAGCTATGTGCTACACCCACTTGGCAGACGTTTTTTGGTTGCGCGCAACCCGTCCCATGAGCACGCAAAGTCGCCCAACTACCAAATTGCGCAAAATATGGATTCACGTAAACCCCAAGTGTGGCACATGTTTTTTCATTATTTTTCGACGCTGATTCACGTGGTGGTATCCATTTTTGAATCTGATTGGAATTTTCGAAATGGCGGTCGAAAATTCGGTTGTTTTTAGCGATAAATCGCTCTTTTTTGAGAAGAGCAGTTCGAGTTTACGCCGAGCGGTTCCCGGATAGGCGCCACCCCAACAGACAGACGATTCTGACGAGCCAAATAAGGTTATTTTCTTTCCCTCCTTCTTTCTCAACCGGGCTGGGGACCGGCTACGGCGAAGTTAAAAGAAAAAAATTAATGAAATTTCCTTCTTTAAAAAACGAGAAAAAAAAACTTCAAAGCACCTGCTCGAAATGGAGGCATCCTTGCTGCATGCAAAGTTCTGCCCGATTCAGCCAATGATCGTGAAGAGCACGCTGAATAGATTCGGTTCCAAGGGCTCGTGCAGAATCCGTTATCCGTCCCTTCAGTTCAGAATTCATGACAGACACACAGACACGGAACCAAAATTGTTCAGAAAGGTGTAAAACGCAAAACGCGAGTGAAAATTTTGATTTTGGAGAACTTTTTTTTCTTCCTTGAAAAGTGAAAACAAAGCTTCCTTTGCCTTGGTAGACTCGGAAGCAATAATTTGTGCCATAAATGAGGTGCGTATTCTTGAGTGAATATACTGAATATCTCCAACAGAAATTTGAATTGTGATAGGAACACCATCCATTCTATAAATATCGGTCCAGACTTTGAATCAGAATTAGGAGAAATTCAAATGTCGAATTGGGGAAGTAGAATTGGAAAAAATTCAAACTGTTATTGTAGAATAGCTATTATGACAATTTACGGTAAATTTCTATTTTCTTTGTAAGTTCATTTTCTCTAAATATTTTGAAAAAAATCTACTAATACGTTGGTAAATTCATATAAATTTTCTAATCATTTGGTTCATTGGTAAATCCGATAAAAAAGTTCTTCTCTCGTTTTCTCCACTTGGAAACATAATTCACAAGTCTTGTGAATTATTTGGTGAAAATTTCGAAGTTTTCACTGTTCATTAGAACTTTTGGAGTAGCAGAAATTCGATTGAGATCTTTCGTAATTTTGGTTTAAAAATCTAGACCCTTAAAATACCAATCTAGACTGTCATTTCTCAGTTTGAAGTTATGCGAGTTGCACGCAAATGCAGCTTCCTGACGGTAATAAAAAGTTCCAGGAAATACTGAAATTAAAACCCACGTCAGTTTTTCGTTTAAGATATTACAAACGGCATTGTAAAGGATGAAAAAATTAATGGAAATTTAATTGGTTGCGGTGGAAACTAATAAACAACGTGCATCCGTTTCGGGAATGCATATTTTGTGAGGGGGGGGTTAAGGGGCGGGTCGATAGGTAGATCTGAACTAGGGGGGGGGGGGGACGGAAGTCATGTTTGGTCTCATCTGCATCAAGAAGGAATGAGGTATTGAAATGATAAGATCCCTCGACAGAGATAACAGTAATATAGGTGTATCACTTTTTAAATGGTTTCTGAATATAAATTTATGTTTTACACCGGGCTTTGGTTTAATGCGGAGGCATGAATTACGGTCTTTATTTCCTTGGGTTCATACCGTCCTACCTCAAGCTTGGTGCAATAATTTTGTCATTCGCATGGTTGACTTCCTTAATAATTATAGGCATTTGTTAAGTAGGCAAGCACTAATTAACATCCTGTACAAGAGCTGATGGGAACTTGAAAAATATGACAAACTAAGCTCTAATCTATGATCAGTGGACAGCGGAATTCTTTCTTGTTCGCTTCATGAAGCTAAAATTTCACAAGAAACCTGCCTAAGACTTCAGATTTCGAATAAAAGTTTCTCCTAGATCACCCTAAACTTTAGAGCCACGTAGGTAAGTAGGTACGTATTTGATGAAAATGCATTTTCTATTTGTATAAGAACGGAACCATAAATAGTTTTAAAAAAATTATATGGATCCGGATCAGTTCATTTATTGATGCAAATTTCGCTCATTGTAGGGATTTTGTGGACCATCATGCTCGAGGATCATTAGACCATTAGACGACGAGGACGTCCCACCAGCAACAATGAACCTCTCCCGTTTTTGTAATTCCTTTTGGTAATAAATTTAGTAAATTCTACCCTATTTATTACGAAAATTATTAAAATCTATAGGTAATCTACTATCTACATAATTGTGCAGTACCTATCATTGAAACTATCCCACATTTTCCCCAAAATAATCAATGTTCATAGTTATGTTTGTTTTCTCAATTTTTAATTTAAAAAATTTTTCTTAAAATTCTTTTTTATTTTTTATTATTTTTTTAGAAAATTAAAATGGCTGCAAGTATGACTTAAGTTTCACATTGAAGCTGATTACACCGCTTCAAATTCTTCTCTCTTGATTTTGGTTTATTATTTTCAATAATGAACCTTTGTAATCGACCGAGAAAAGAAATTTTCAACACCCCCTCAAAATTTGATGGTTTACGTTTCAAGATACGTAGAATCCAAAAATCGAATAAAAATTTGGCCGTCCGTCCGCCGTACGCGGCACTTTTGCCACTTAGCATTGACCGATTTTGATGAAATTTGGTATGTAGGCTCCATCTGGGGTCTAGTTGTGCCCCGAAGATTTAGTTGATGTAGGTCACTTCTAAGGGGTCAAAAATGAATTTTGAAATTTTGAAAACGCCCGAACTCAAGAAATTTTGATATAAAGGTATTGTTTTTCCTTCAATTTAAGATTCTATAGAATTTTTAGAATTTTTTGAGACCACCCGGAGCTCTGTAGAACAAACCGTTTGCTCACTACGAGAATTTAAGGTTTGGACGTACGATAAATCAGAAACACGAGTGTGAATCGCAAAAGAGGCCTAATCTCCGTTCAAATTATAGCTGACCGACATACGATCGATGTTTTTGACATTTTATGTCTTTACTATGGCACATAAATGAAAAATCGTCACGCGGGGATCTTCACGAGGGGAGCGTTACGCGGAAATTTCTGATGATTTTCACGTACAACCAATCGTTCCTAGGGAAAACTAACTTCCTCATTTTCCACCCCACAAAAATCGTTCACCACTCATTGGAAAGCTCTCAATTTATTAAACATAAGACATAAAATGTCTCTCGTGGTTGCGTACTTGTACGAAAGCTGTATCCACCGTTTGTGTTTTCTGTATTTTCTATACAGAAAACAAAAACAAAAATAAATGTCGTCAAACTCGTTCTATTGTTACTAAGGAATAATCGCGATTCACACTCGTGTTTCTGATTCACTTTACGTTCAATCCTTCATTACTTACTGGAAGTAAACGGTTGGTCCAACACACTCTGGGTGGTCACATTCGATTTGAAAATAATTAACCAGAAATTACCATTTTGAAATAATAATTCTATCTAATAAGGCAGCACTGAAGACCTTCACTGCCGTGCTAAGCCAGAAAGCCGTAACGTGAAAATTTGACCAAATTGAGTTTTGCTCATGTTGGATGGTTGGTGGCTTTGCAGACGAGTGATCTATAGAAAAATAATAAACCATTGTGTAATAATTTGCAGCGTTTTTTCTAAATTAAGTAGTTTTGCGAGTGAAACAGAGCCTTAATACGAAAAAATTTTCTAAAATATAAAATTCAAAAAGATAAAATTCTAAAAGAAAAAATTAAATTCTGAAAGATAAAATTTTTTCTAATAAGTGACATTTAATGTCACTTATTAGAAAAAATTTTATCTTTTAGAATTGCTGTAACTCCGCGACTATCCAATCTACTGTTTTAGATCATCATAGTTTAGAAGTTATACCAAGTTAAACATTTTTTTGAGTGCAAGAATTTCATGGTTTTTAGCGCACTATGTCAGTAGCACGGGTTACAAATTTGGGTGTAAACTACCTACCCTTAGTGATCCGAACAACATACAAAAAGTCTTGACACCTCGCGACTGCAATGTTCAGCCTTAGTTTAAATTTGACTGCTTCAAGTGAAAAATGGCAGAACCAGTTCACTTACGAGGTTACACAGGCACTTTGACCTTTGACCCTAGTTAACTTTCTCGCGCATCACTTGAGAGGGGTTCTTGAAGTGCACTCTTGTAATACCTGCAAGGTGTCACTTTGTCGGCGCATCCTATTATTTAATGAACTTATTAAATAGAGATTACCTTTTTGGGATCCAACAAAGGACGAATAATTTTTCAGTTCAACAATAGGTATGTTAACTAATTAAACGATACAAACGGTAAAAAGTAAAGAGTTAGAACGAAAGAATTTATTACGCAGTACAAGTACAAAGTGAAGCTACAAGTACAAGTACAAATATGAAGTGAAGCTCAAAGGTGGGAAGAACGTCAACCCTTGGAGAAGGGGTTGGCACCACCCCAATGGCAGTTTTGTCATAGTCGTCGAGGCAGTTGAATCCTTTTCACACTTTAATGTACTTTCAGCGCTGATAGATTTTCGGATGGTAACGAGGTTTCTATAGATAGAAGTGCCTCAAAATTCTGTACACGACTGCATCAACATCGAATTTTTGTCACGAGGTAGGTAGTTTTCTTCTTCCATGAAGCGGTTTGTGAACACTCCAAAAGGTTATGGCGTGAAGTAGTGATAAGGCTGATAACAGAATCTGATAAGAGTGTTATTTGAATGGTGGCGAGTGCGAAGTGAGATGCGTATTTTCCCATTATAAATTTATTGTTTAGTTTTAAAATCAGTAGTTTATTCAAGAGAAATTAATATAAAGTCAACACAAAATTCAACTTTAGGTAATTCTGTTTATCATCTGCTTTCCTAGTTCGGTGTGTAAGATTGAACAACGTTTGATTCTCTCAAGTCGTCGAGCCTCTACTTCGCCAACTTGCACAATATTTCTTGTAAGTAAATAAAGGATCTTGAATCGATCAAAATGTCGAAGAGAATTGCGCTTCTGTCGGGAAGGACTCTATCGCTCGTCTCGCGATTTCCTCGGAGAGCCGCTTCGGTGCCCAACGCTTTGCGTGCCGCGAATCTTCACAGAAATCAACTATCTTGTTTCGTCGATTTTCAACAAAGGAGAAACTTCAGTCAGGATGGAGAGCAGAAGGCTACGATGCCGACGACGTCTTCTGGAATGGGGCACATTTGGCCCAGCCCTTTCAAGCTGGTCAAAAATTTCCTGATAACCAGGTTTATTCTGCCGAGGATCGACCCGGATTTCAATATGCCTGAATTTATGAATGGAGCCAAAAAGGTAAGTTGACGTCGTTTTTGATTATTTATTGTGTCTCATTATGTACCTACCTAGTAGGTATATAATGTGGGCTTCTTGCTGACCCCACATTAAATGTCAGAGTACTATTAAATTTTAATAGTAAATGTCGAAGTACTATTAAATTTTAATACCATAGTATACCATAATGATAAGTATTACCATAATTACCATATTACCATAAATAGTATTACCATAATGATAAGTTATTCGTCAAAGTACTATTAAATTTTAATAAATTTTAAATAATATTAAATAATATTTTTTAAATGTCAGAGTACTATTAAATTTTAATAGCATTAGCATAATGAGAAATTATTCTCTACCAGCTCTGACTGTAGTGGAAAAATGCAGCAAATAATTACACAATGGTTTATTATTTTACTGTCTGAATCACAGGAGAGTCTAGCCCCCAGAAATTGTTGCCGGGTTTCAGCGCTAACTACCGCCACTTCAACGAACTACCATTTCTGATATCTTATCAGGTGATCACGCTCGTGACCGCATTACCGTCACTCCTCTAACTTGCAGTTATCCCAAGATTATAAACTTGCAGTTATCTCCACTATGATAATGCATTCTGCTTGATTCGTCACTCCAAAACACAAAAATGCAATAAAAAGTTCCTTTTCCTCGCAATTTTAAAAGGCAGAGAAGTATAGCCGCCAAACTTAGAAATGAGCGGTAAAACCGAGGTAAGCCTACTTTTCAGAAATGCCGCTTGTCCACGCTCACATTGAGTTGAAAAGGATGGTAGTTCGCTGAAGTGGCGGTAGGTAGCGTTGAAACCCGACAACACTTTCTGGGGGCTAGACTCTCCTCTGGATCACCCATCTACATAAAACCCATCTTTTCCATTAATACTAACTACCAGCAATAACCTCGCTACCCGAGTGCTGCGAGTTCCTACATTATGAAGTTATGTTGTTGGTTGCTAAGGAAGCCAACTGAGTGGCATGAAACTCGATTCACACTCGTGTTTCTGATTTATTGTAATCCAGCCCTCATTGTAAGTCCTCTTGGGGGAGCGAACGTGCCCTACAGAGCTCAGGGTGGTCTCATTCGATTCCAAAAGTTCAATTCTGTTTTGAATCGGTGATGAAACAACACCTTTACATTGAAAGCTGGTTGTTGGTTGCTAAGGAAGCCAACTGAGTGGCATGAAACTCGATTCACACTCGTGTTTCTGATTTATTGTAATCCAGCCCTCATTGTAAGTCCTCATGGGGAGCGAACGTGCCCTACAGAGCTCAGGGTGGTCTCATTCGATTCCAAAAGTTCAATTCTGTTTTGAATCGGTGATGAAACAAAACCTTTACATTGAAAGCTGGGGCGATCTTAAAATTAAAACCCCTATTTTTCACCCCTTAGAAGTTGCTGAGAGTAACCAAAAGATTCAGGGCACAACTAGACTCCAAATGGACCCCACATACCAAAATCATCAAACACATTGAGCTTCCACTGATAATTATTGATATCTTGTGATACCCAAAAGTTGAGTGAAAACCTTCGTTTTTCAAAAAAAATAAAAAATTGTAACATTTAGAAAAGATTTATTATTATTATTTATCTAATATGAGTGATCATTACTCCAAAACGTTTGTATTTCTGATTTGAAGTAGGGTTCATGGAAGAAATATTAGGAAGAATCACTACGTAGGGGAATCTGTGACGCTTACTGCAGTGGCGCCACCTCTGGAAGCGTAAATCAACTGTCAGCTTAGGTGGCCAATCGCAAGAGTGTGTGAATGGGGAGGGAGAGTAGAACGCAAACGGGAAAGTGACCAAAAGACGCCATTTCTATGGCGTCCTTACCTTCTTGCGAATCATCTCAGCCTTTTTTTACAATACGATTTTTCGTTAAGTTCCTTTTAGTCAGTTTCATTAATTTTTGTTAATATCTTTTCTAGTTTCTAAATTTTCATTTTCTACATAATAATACAGAATATTTTGGGCTGTTCGAATTATGAACAAAGCTATGGCCGATCCAAACTGTGAAAGAAAAATAACTTTAAAGAAGCTATTAAAACTTAATTAAATATTATTATTTGCCACAATGTTTTCCTCTGTGTTCATACCTTCCCCCTTCTTCCGACTTTGTAATTAATAGTAACGAACAATAATTTTAGCTTCTTAGTCAATATGATCTGATTCTTTGGTTCAAGTTTCGTAGGTACCTACCCACATTGGTCATTTTTTCATGAAAAAACCGTAATTTTCAACAAAGTAGGACACAACCTGTAGTCAGAATTAGTTCCAGTTTGGTACCTTGCATTTCTCAATAATACAGTTTTTTTTGTAAGAACCGAATATAAATTTATCTACTCGTACATCAAGATTATTGAGAATTTGACATGATATAACTCAGTTGATATAACTCTTTTTTCTTGAACATCATTGTTGTTGGTACATTTAGCAGGGAAGTGAGGATGTCCGAGCAAGCTAAAGCATTGTAGCTCCGTCTACAAGGTCAGTGCAGTGATGCCGGGTTTTGGGTTCAAATCCCTGCGCTCCTAGAATTTTTTGGAAAGTCGAGCCGTTGTCCGCATTTATTTGAATTTTCGGCCATGAGGGCGTCTACAACTCTATCTATTGGCGTCCTCTAATACTACTAGCTGAGAACTTCTCTTACGCTTCGCCAGATCGCAGCAGTAGAGGGAGATTTTTTCCGGCACACTTTTTAATCTTGAGTGACACTTCCTAATACTTCTTCCATGTAGGATTGAGGAAGCCCCCTGTAACTTCCAACAACAGACGCTAGGGTGTGGGAGCGTCGAGGGGGATCCCAAAAAAGAGAAGATGACGATCGAGCACAAAAAGGACTTGTTAGGTAGATGTGAACTACAACAGAATGTAGTTCATTTGTATATGAGTAAATCTTTCGGATTTGCTTCATTTTGTGTCCTAGCGTCTAAAGATGGAAGTTCCAAGAGTGCTCCGCTATGGCGCTCAATCCGAATGCCAGAGCACTCCAGTCGAAGTGTACTTGAACTGACTGATTTGTATGCTTATTGTCTCTTCTCCGTCATTTCAGGCTATCGAAGTTATCTCGCATCTGATGTCCAAAGGCGACTACGCTGCCATGGAAAATTTCGTCGAGCCCGTCGTCGTCGCTTCTATCAAAGATTCATTGAAAGGGACGTCCCTCCGCGACCAACAAGAGCTTGCAGTTGACATACCGGACATCATGGTGTCCTTCCCTCACAGCATCGAGACGCTATTCCGCACTGAAGGTGAAAAAATAATCAATCCCACTTGCATGTCTGTATTCCAGGGTTGGCAGGTCAATGCGTGGAAAGGTAGTCATGAATGCGTGGAAATGTCGGCTAAGAATTACAATCAACTATGCATGCAGATGATGCAGATCGACCTAACAAATTCAACAACATCAAACGGATTGGGAATGGGGTCCACTGAATTATAAAATCCTTCTTCTCCGAGCTTTCGACTAATATATTACCTTCTTCAGGGCTCGAAGGATGGTTTACTCAGTGACTCTTGGTACGCTCACTTCGAGCCCTGAAGACGGTAATATATTAGTCGACAACAGTAGAAATTCCACTAAATCAGTGATTAAACTGCACAGTTTGTTGAAAATTAGCAAGAAAACAACGCTAGGTATATTAAAGAATGCCTCAATGTCCTGATAGGGGATGCCGGCATGGTGGGTGGGCCCTGGGGCTGGTGGGGGCTCTCTCCTGCGCTCCCTTCACCCATTTGTGATTTTCACTGTCTACAGGGTGTAACACGAGTGGTTTCGACCTTTCTCCCACGTGTTCTACAACTAATTTCTGACCTAAAATGCCTCTCGACATTTCTTGGTATCCCCCACTCAAAATGCCTTTTTTTCACTTTGAATTTTTTTTTCATGTTTTTGATCTTTGCTCAATAAATCTACCATAACTCCCTTCATTCGAGAATTAGCTCAAATAAAAATAAAAAAATCTGTTGGAAAATGGAAATACCAACCAAAAGGAAATGAAGTGTTGAAATTTTCAAAAATGCCCGAGTAGGTAGTAGGTACCTACGGTTGGCAGGGAGGGATCTATACAGAAGGGTGATCTATACAGAAAATAATAACCCTTCAGGCAATGATTGGGCGTTTTTTTTTCAACCTACCAACCATTGGTAGGTACCTACCACACCATACTGCCTTCACACCTTCACAATCAAGTTTATTAGAAAGAACTAAACGCTTCAAACTCGATTCGAAAAGTAGACAGCTTCATATGGAAATTTGATTACTGGTTACGCAGAAAGCAAAACTGAATACAAATCGAGGAAATGAACAGTAATCGCATTTCAGTCAGATAAAATTTGAACGTTTAGACCTCTTTTGTGATTCACACTCGTGATTCTGTTTTATCGAAGGAAAACCTTCAAGTACTCGTAGGGAGCGAACGGTTTGTCCTACAGAGCTCCGAGAGGTCTTAAAAAAATTTTAAATTCAAAACTATTTAAAATTGGTGAAAAACGATACCTTTATTTCGAGAGTTTTCGAGCACTCTTTAAATTTTCAACCCTTAATTTTCACCTAGATCCCAATTGGAGCCCATATACCAAATATGAACCAAATCGGTTCAGTGTTGCTAAGAAAAATGCCGCGTACGGCGGACGGACGGAAAATTTTTTATTCGATACTTAAAACATCAAATTTTGAGGGGGTTACAATTTTTTTCTTGCTGAATTCCAATGGCTTATTATTGAAAATAATAAAACAAAACGCTGCAAATTATTACACAATGGTTTATTATTTTTCTATACAGATCACTCGTCTACAAAATCACCAACCATCCAATATAAAGAAAAAAAATATAAAAAAAAAAATTAAAAAAATCAAAATCACCAACCATTGATCGCATTTTGGTCAGCTCTAATTTGAACGGAGATTAGGCCTCTTTTGCGATTCACACTCGTGTTTTGATTTATATATATATATATTTCAATATAAACCCTTAAATTTTCGTAGGGAGCAAACGGTTTGTCCTACAGAGCTCCGCGTGGTCTCAAAAAATTCTAAAAATTCTATAGAATCTTAAATTGAAGGAAAAACAATACCTTTATATCAAAATTTTTCGAGTTAGGGCGTTTTCAAAATTTCAAAATTGATTTTGGAACCCTTAGAAGTGACCTACATCAACCAAAAGCTTCGGGGCACAACTAGACCCCAAATGGAGCCTACATACCAAATTTCATCAAAATCGGTCAATGCTAAGTGGCAAAAGTGCCGCGGACGGCGGACGGACGGCCAAATTTTGATTCGATTTTGGATTCTACGTACCTTGAAACGTAAACCATCAAGTTTTGAGGTGTTGTTAAATTTTTTTTTCTTGGTCGATTCCAAAGGTTCATTATTGAAAATAATAAACCAAAACGCTGCAAATTATTACACAAAGGTTTATAATTTTTCTATATAGATCACTCGCCTGCAAAGAACAGGGCTTTGCCATTGTTACCACCCACCAGCATGAAGAAAAACATCGATCACATTTCAGTCAACTAAAATTTTAACGGAGATTAGGCCTCTTTTGCGATTCACACTCGTGTTTCTGATTTATCTTACGCCCAAACTTTAAATTCCCGTAGTGAGCGAACGGTTTGTCCTACAGAGCTCCGGGTGGTCTCAAAAAATTCTAAAAATTCTGTACTATCTCATATCGATGGAAAAATAATACATTTACATCAAGTTTTTGAGCTAGGGCTTTTTGAAAATGTCAGCCCTTATTTTCACTATTTAGAAGCGGCCTACAACAACCAAAAGCTTTAGGGCACAACTATACCCCAAATGGAGTCCATATACCAAATTTCATCAAAATCGGTCGATGCTAATTGAGGAAAGTGCCAAATTTTGACGGCCAAATTATTATTCGATTTTTGGATTCTTCATACCTTGAAACGTAAACCATCAAATTTTGAGGGGGGTTAGAAAATATCTTGGTCGATTCCAAAGGTTCATTATTGAAAATAATAAACCAAAACCCACCGACCTAATCTTGTCAACTTAGCGAACAAACGTCACATTACATCACTACAGGAGTTCACTTCTTCACAATTTCTCTGAGAAGATCTGAAAAAATTCCATGGAAAGGTTAGCATCTGCGAGTGCTCACTCTAACTAATCTTGTCCACATTTCTCATTTTGGCTACATGGGAAGTAGAAAAAAATGCTCTAAAAATAGGTTTCTGATCTAGGAACGAAGAGCATCCACAAAAAATAACCTTCAACTGAAATAATAAAAACATTTTTTTTAAATACAATAATTTCAATTTCGTACAATTTTTAGACGCTGAAGTACAACGTCGGATTGACATTCTCGTCGTCTGCCACGTTCTGAAGGGCTGGGGCCTCACCAAAGAGTCGACGGAAGTGGTTGTCGAGCTGAGAGACTCGGAAGAAATGAAGAGGAAAGTGCAGTTCGTCAACTACCAGTTCTCCCGGACGTACGTGGAAGCGAAGGAGAGCAGCTGGCTGGTGACGGGAGTCCACCACTTCAAACCGAACGTGGAAGAGTGATTTCGGCGGAGGCGGTAATTTGTGATACCCGAATTGATTACCCGTGTATTGTAAACCATGTACGAGTAGTTCTATGTGAGTAGAAGCAACCTTGAGACTGAGTGCAATCCTATTTTATATCTCACCGATAACAATTGAAGTCGTTACTTACGTTCAATGAAGTACAAATTCTTCATAAGTCTGTTCCTGGAGGCATCAGGATACGCAGCTCTACCTAGGAATTATTAGTCTTGACTTGTGGCTGATCTGCTCAATATACATCCATAATTGGTGTTCTTTACTTACTGGAATCCATTCTGTTCATAAGTTACCCGCCATTACTATCGAAACTTTCATATACAAGGTGCCCCGCGTTAAGGGGGCGCGGGACTCAGTGGTTTCCCTTATCTTCACGTTTTCTCTGTGAGTGTTCATTTTTTCCTCTCAAAAAAAATTTCTAAATTCATTAAATAATTAATACTTCATACATACGGGCCAAAACGACGAAAAAATTGAAATTTGAAAAAAATAGAAAATTTATTTTTTAAATAAAATTTGTTTTTGATAAAAACTCTTCGTACGGAACTTTTTGGGAGACTAAAACCTCTGAAAATTCAAAGAGTACAATTCTAACTTCTAAAATCACGGAGATTACGTGAAGACAAAGTTCCGTGATTTTGAAAGAAGTGCGTTAAAAGAGGCCCTGGTTTCATGCGCTACCTGCAGGCGAGAGGAGAAACTACAGTGCACCTCCGACCCTCCGAGAAACGGGTGAACAAGGAGGTGATCGTTTTTCTACCCCTTCAATCTCAATATCGTAGCAAACATTCATGAACTCTTGGACCTGTATCCCTAGACCGGGCCTCCACCTCTTTCACCACCCATCGCCGTGCAAACGTGGATCTGGCAACGTCGTACCATACCTACCACCTTCTCACAGCCTTTTGGTTTTCTCGTTGTGCTTGTCCTCTGAATCGCGTCTCCGTGAGGGTGCGGCACATAGCTTTCTCGAATTCATAAAAACATTGTAAGGATGATACTGTGCGTAGTACTTGATTAAAGTTTCAACCTTCAAATATCTATCTCAACAATTCAACCATAATCATCAAAAAGAATGATTTTTTTTTTCATTAAAATTTTTTTCAACTTTTATGTAAAATTTATGGTTTATGTAGGTATCTTTCTATTATTTTGATGTAATTAAATTAAAAGGTAAGTATGTGTAAAAATGAAAATTAAATTAAAAATGTATTTCCCATACAATGTCAAATAATTAGTAATTTTCGGGATCAGGGCGATGTAGAAATTCATTAACTGGTACTATCATTTATTTAACCCCCCACAATGACCATACTTTCACTTGGTATGCCTAAAATTTAACCTCGACCTACATCTCGGTGTGTACTTTTCGACTTTTAGCATCGGGGATAATATTGACAAAATATCCGATTTTTCAAAATGTCGGTTCCTTTATAGCTTACTAATTGTACCCAAGCTTTGAAATTGACCCTCATTATACCTCCGGATTTTCATGAATTATTCTCTGTACCACCATGGAACTAATAGTGGTGCCACCATGGAGCCAGGACACCATGTACAGCTTATTTCGTGTTTTTCTACTTGAATAGGTATGTGAACTTCGACGGACTGCCTAGCAGAACTAATGCATGAAACTTTAATTTTTTACTCAATGAATATATACTCTCCCATACCATACAAAGTGTTAGGTGAACTTGAAATGAGTAATTTAGGGGATTTCAAAATTAAATAGTACGCCATTATTTATTGCTACAGTAAACCACTAATTATCGGACTATTAAATCCACGGTAGGTAACTACCTACCATAGTAAAGTGCATAGGAAGTATGATAGAAACATTATGGATTTGTAGTATAAATGATTTATTGACCATTAGGTAACCTCAAACTGCAAAAACAAATCTTGTTTATTACCAACCATTTGAATTTAAAAAAATTAATTTAATTTTACATCTGAAGGTGAGGATGCTTGCTAGACAGAGCAGCTTTTCATTGTCTTATCAATGTGATGGACAAGTTGCTTTCAAACGGTCCTGAGTGCTGGTTCAATGACTTGACTTGCTCCAGAAAAGTCTCCAGTCAAATACAATTCTGAGTAAAATCACTCCTGAAAAAAAACAAAAAGAAAACAAATTTAGGTTTTTATTGATAATTTCACTATAAGCATGTAGGAAGAGATACAAACAACAAACATGAAATTAGGAATGTGGGTCCATACACCCTTCTCTGGGAGATCTCAAAAATGGATCTGCGATCTATTCTACCTGAGATCAATGCAAGCGACCCATATTTTGACTAGTGCAATGTGGAGGAAAATAATGACAGATTTGGACTGAAAAGGTTTGGAGAGGTTTGATAGTTAGAATATTTCTACAGCTTCAATTTGTCAAAAACTGATTTGACACATGCCCACTCCCTCTAACCTCCTCTATTTCATACGTGGCAAGCAAGGAGTTCATTGGAGGGGTAATGAAATCAACTATTGGTTATTAACCAGAACAAAATACATAAATAAAATTACGAATAATCAGGATTTTTATCAGCGAGTTCGAAATACTAAGGATAAAACGATGTTCCTTTTTTCTATTTTCTTTTTACTATATCATATTCCTATATTTATTAGTAGGCAGCTGCAGGATTCAATCCAACACTAACGTCAACGAAGAATACTCATGTACCTGATAATTAAAATTTAAAGAAATTCAACTCCATCAGTCATGACTTTTGGAGGGAGTGTGATAGTTTCGAGAATATTAAATATTCTCGAAACTAAATTTTAGTACATTGTTTGCTACACAAATCTGTTTTACCCTACGTACAATTTCATCTGGTATGGTATGTTTAGCCAGTATAATCTTTTTTTAATAGGTTGAACATCATACTTTTTTAAAATGATTTTCTCTCGAACTCTGGACGTATTTATGGCCTAACATTGTCAAAATAGGTACCTAATCAATCAAAATTCGAACCGCTGACAATTTCTAATAGGATTTTTCACGCAGAATCGAATGAGACCACCCCCCTGTCGCTAAGACCAACCGTATAGAAACTACGACGTAATTTCCGCTGAAAATCAGTAAAAACAAATATAATTTTCACCGGAATTTTGTTCGTATTTATTCCATAAAATTGTCAAAATAATCAGTTAAAATTCGAAACGCTCATCAATTCTTATAGGATTTTTCACGACGAATCGAATGAGACCCCTCCCAAGTCCCTACAACCATTCATATAGACATTTTGACGAAATTTTCGATGAAAATCGTACGTTTTTTTTTGCAAAACATCCCCAGAGTTCGGGAGAAAATTATTTTAAAAATTATGATTTTCAGGGAAAATCGTTTAAAACAATCGATTTTTAGGGAAATCATAGTAAAAAATAATAAAATCGTATTCAAAATACGAATACGAGGGAAATCCTATTCAAAATGTAAATACGATTATATTCGTATTCATGAATAAGAATTCGCCCGTCTCTGCCCAGGGCCACCAAAATAATCCTAGCATTATGAAAGGTCCTAATTTGAAGAGGATTCAAAAATCCATAATCTACGTTAGGTACCAGTTAAATGACGAATTTAGAGCCATTTATACAATTTATAGTAATTTCGGTAAGGTTTTCTAGAAGAAATGGTTTGATTCTCAACTCTATGTCTATGTACCTATTCTTTCCACTATCCTCACTACCTAATTGATATGTTAATTTTCACAAAAAACTACCTAAGCGTAATGTTTGTTGGGGGAGCATGACAATTTTGTGGGACTATCCCGCGAAATGGTCATGCCCCTTCAAAAAAAAAGTTATCTAGCAAAAAGCATGACGAATTAGGTAATTCTTTCTACTTACTAACCTACCTACCATTGTTTTATGTAATCTTATAATTACGGATTTCATAAGTACGGCTATGAAAGGTACTAGCTCGTAAATGTGAAGCTGTACGAAAATAAAGTTTCAGTTTCAAGTTCAACAACTAGAAGTTTTCGATGGAATATTATTGATGACTACTCAAATAATAGGTACCTAGCTGCGAAAAGACACCTAAGTACTAGGAAGAACTAGATAACATAATTATACTTACTTGCAAACGTTTTACTTTCCAAGGGCGTTTTGTTCTCCTGTAACTACTTCCGTCCATGTGTATTCATTCGAACTCCTGTCCTTCCTTGGTGGATCATTGCTCAACAAATCAACTATTCAAACTCGGAACAACACGGAGAGAGATCATAAACTGGATGGTAGTCCAAGTAGGTAGGTAGTACTTCACAAAAACGCCTTCGCGAAATCAAAAGCAAGATTTGATAACGACTTCCGTTATCAGACACGGGAGGGAGAGGTTATAGACACAACAAAATCGGAAGGACGAGAAAAACTTCCAGAGGACCGAGCGATGCTAGCGCTTTTGCGGATAACAAGTGCGAATAATTAACTCGCCTCAGCAATCACGAAAGTCAGCGCTATCTCTTGGTTGGCGCTGATCTGAGGTTCGAGTCCCGCGCCCCCTTAAGGGGGTCTCAGTCGGTCGCCGTTCGTTCCTCGTTCCAGGTTAGTATTTAGCCAAATCGAAGGCGCAAAAACATAAAAGTTGCAAAGTTGGTAATATTTCAGTTTCTCAATTCCCTAGGTCCGTGCACTACTCAATTTCTAAAATCCTTTAAAATTTCCAATTTAAGTACAACTTTTTTACTTTTTGCCGCTTCGATTTGGCTAAATACTAAAAACGAACGGCTACCGACTGATATCCCCTAAACACGTTGAACGCGGATCGCGTCTATGTCACGCAAATCCCGGGGTCTGTGTGGCTGGCCGCGTCTATGTCACGCAAACACCTCTCGCAAAACAGGTTCAAGAATATCTGCTCCTGTTCTTTCGTTCTCAGTTTCCACTCTTTTCTAGCATTTTTTCGTGATAGATGAACATATTATGAGTTGAACGGTTCAATCCGGAGCTGAATCGGTCGCGGTTGAAGGTAATTGAGCAGTTATCAAAGTGACACCTTATCATTGTGTGCGCCTGCGGTAATTTTTTTATGTTTTCACATTTTTCATCCATTTTTACGGAATAATTCACTCTTTTTAAGGTTGATCGACATTGTTTAATTGTTGGTTGTGTCAATAATCAGCTCAATCCTCTGATAAGTTTCATACTTTCAGTTCGTTATCGTGAAAAAGACACAGTGGTTCGACTCCGATTTTTTTGTGTTTCACTCGGTTTTTCTGTTTTGTATCTTTGCCAGACAACTCTACAAAGCTCCCCAAAAAGAGAAGACTTGTTCTCTTTCCAGGTATGGAATAACTAGGTATTATATTGTCGTACATGATTGATTCCTACCCATTCTATGCACCATCAACCTATCTCCCTTGCAAAGGCCGCCAGAATTCGCGTCCAGTGGACGGGCGGCCTGAGCCAACCCACTCACATAGGGGTTGATTTCCCATTCAAACTGGAGCAACTTGACACCACCGCTGGCCGCGTCACGTTGACGCCGAGAATAAATTCCCAAAATTCTCAACTTTTTTTTATGTCAAAATTTTTGGAAAAATGTACTTTTTAATTTATGTCGCTGCTATAGCGTTTCGTCGAAAAAAAATTTCTTCGCCACAGGGGACCAACGCGTTTTTTTTTCCGCGTGCAAGGTGTTAAGGACCAGAAAACTTTGAAGCGACGCTAGGATGCGCTCGCAAGCGTGATCAGCTTCGTTGAAGTGGCGGGAGGTAGCGCTGGAACTCGACAAGGATTGTTGGGGCTAGACTCTCATGACAATACAATAGGGTGTGCGCCTGGGTAGGAAAAACGGTTTATTGTTATTTTTAATCTAAGATAGACCTCATCCTGAGAATTTACTTACCAACCGCGACCTTCTAGCGTGTGTAAATCTTTTCGTATGAATTTTTGAAGTTTCGACCGTTTATGACGTCACAGTGGTCAGGGGGGTCCCGCCCAGGCGAGAGGGGCACGGGATGTCATAAACTGTCGAAACTTTGAAAAATCATAGAAACAGATCTACGCACGCTAGAAGGTCGCGGTTGGTGTCAAAATTCTCAGGATGTAGTCTACTTTCGATTAAAAATCCAAAAAAAATCAAGGCGCACCCCGCATTCCTTCTTGACAACTGAAGACTACACGGGAAGAACGCACCATGTCCCATTTTGTAAACTTTTCAGGAAATAATTTTTTCCGGCAAAAACCCAATATTAATTCGAATTTGGTCGATACAATTTTTTTTAAAATTGGATTTGTATCCCAGCGTACTGTAGAATGCAATGGTACAACCAAAACTACCGCAAAAAGTATTTTAAAACTCCATATTGCTATCCAAAGTTGCAAAGGTCCATCTGTACAGAGGAAGAACGCACCATGAACGTGTATTGCTGGTTTTATTCATAGTATCCTGCCTTAAGATTTCTCTCTTTATCAGGGCATAACGGTTTCGTGACATTTTAATAATATATATAATGATTTGGTATTTTCAAAAGTTAACTCACGAAGAAGTTTTGCAAAATATTTTAATAGAATGAAACCCAGGAAATTCAATTTTTTTGCAAAAAAGGAGTAGGTATTACAAAAACGCTGCAAATCATTGCTCAAAGGTTTATTATTTTCTGTATAGATCATCCTTCTGTATAGATCACTGGTTCTCCATCAATAGCACCTACCACCATCTGTATTCTCCCTTGACCTTCCCTCTCAAATTTCAGCTCCTGCGTTCAATAGGATTGAAAATGGCTTCGGAGCTCACTCAGCTGATCAGTGATCAGAAGAGTGAAGAAGATCTCCTCGAATGCTGAGACGCCTGGAAGAGCACTTCCATTCAATAGGATTGAAAATGGCTTTCGAGCTCACTCAGCTGATCAGTGATGTGAGGAGTGAAGAAGATCTCCTCGAATGCTGGAGACGCCTGGAAGAGCACCTCCATTCAATAGGATTGAAAATGGCTTCGGAGCTCACTCAGCTGATCAGTGATCAGAAGAGTGAAGAAGATCTCCTCGAATGCTGAGACGCCTGGAAGAGCACCTCCATTCAATAGGATTGAAAATGGCTTTCGAGCTCACTCAGCTGATCAGTGATGTGAGGAGTGAAGAAGATCTCCTCGAATGCTGGAGACGCCTGGAAGAGCACCTCCATTCAATAGGATTGAAAATGGCTTTGGAGCTCACTCAGCTGATCAGTGATGTGAGGAGTGAAGAAGATATCCTCGAATGCTGGAGACGCCTGGAAGAGCACATCCATTCAATAGCATTGAAAATGGCTTCGGAGCTCACTCAGCTGATCAGTGAGCAATGATTTGCAGCGTTTTTTACCTACAAACATTGTTTCACCTACCAATTTTTTTACCTACCACACCTACCTATTGGTAGGTACTACCTACCACACTATAATGGCTTCACACCTTCACAATCAAGTTTATTAGAAAGAACTAAACGCTTCACACTCGATTGGAAAAATAGAAAGCTTGATATGGAAATTTGATTACTGGTTACGCAGAAGGCAAAACTGTATACAAATCGAAGAAATGAACAGCGATCGCATTTTAGTCAGATAAAATTTGAACGGCGATTAGACCTCTTTTGCGATTCACACTCATGATTCTGTTTTATCGAAGGAAAACCTTCAAATACTCGTAGGGACTGAACGGTTTGTCCTACAGAGCTCCGGGTGGTCTCAAAATTTTTTTAAAATTCTGTACTATTTAAAATTGGTGGAAAAACGATACCTTTATTTCGAGAGTTTTCGAGGTAGGGCACTCTTGAAAATTTCAACCCTTAATTTTCACCCCTTAGAAGTGACCTATATCAACCAAAAGCTGCGCGGCACAACTAGACCCCAAATGGAGCCCATATACCAAATTTGAACCAAATCGGTCCAGTGTTGCTAAGAAAAGTGCCGCGTACGGCGGACGGACGGAAATTTTAACACAGAATGTGTTTTTGCGATGACCTACCGAAAAAAAAATCGTCACGAAAAAGCGACAGAAAAAACATCTGGTGATATGTTTATTGGTTGTCATGTTAATGTCAACTCCACATTTATTATTGTTGTTTTTTATTTAACGGATGACTAGTATCGCAAAAACACATTCTGTGTTCCTATGATTTCATACAGAGTATGGAAAAAGAAATAAACCGGGGGGGTGCAGGGGGGCGGAGCCCCCCGCCGAGGCGCAAAGCGCCGAGTTTTTATTCGATTTTCGGATTCTACGTACCTTGAAACGTAAAACATCAAATTTTGAGGGGGGGTTAAAATTTTTTTTTTCTTGCTCGATTCCAAAGGCTTATTATTGAAAATAATAAACCAAAAAAAATTAAGGACATTAACATTGATTTTGAAAAAATTGTTCATTTAATAAAATTTGAGGAAACTGATTTGTATTTTTAAAAATCAAGAAAAACCCTTTGTTCTGAAAAAATTACCAAAAAACTCAAGACACGTGTTTTTATTTTTTGATCTTCAACTTCTTGAAATAGGACTGAGCCACATCCCGCATCCTTCCAGTAGATTTTCTCTTCTTGGTGGTAACAAGATTACTCCCATCTTCCTCGCTTTCCTGTTCCATATTCACTTCCACGAAAACAAAACAGTTTTCGCCAACAAAAACAAAAACAGTTTCACCGTTTTCAAGAAAACAAACACTAGTACCTATCTATCTCAAATAAACTTATTGGTATGAAGCAGTGGCGGTTCCCGCCCCGAAACTCAGGGGGTGCACAGAGATCAGGAGAGGCTATGGAGAAGGGACAGAATAAGTGATTTTCTCTGCCAAATAGAAATTTCAACGATATGCAAATGGGATAAATCTTGGTAACTTTTTCATCTTAAAATTGCAAACGGTACTAAATACTTAGGTGCAATAGACACGAAACATGTTCTCTAGTGGTTAACAGAAATTCTGAAATACTTAATCATCAGAGGTCGAAACCCAAGAAATTCATCCATCTAATTGCAATAGCTGTATGTATAAATGTATATTTGCCCGTGACGATTCAAAACATCGTCCAATTCGGAAGAAAAATTAACGAGCCCCTTGAAAACTCCGAGATTCGAAGAATCTTCCCTCTCATCATGCCCACGCACGGCTATTTTTCTAACCGTTTGGTTTTTTTTTGTATCAGATTATGACGATGTGCACTGTCGAGTTGTTGCATTATATTTTGACGACACACTATACGCAAATCTACCAGAGCGTTCTTAAGGGAGACAGCCAATGCGTTTTTCAATTTTCAATTTTCAATTTTTTGCCGTCTTTAACTCGAGCCTCATTTCGGTTGGAGAACAAAGTAGGCGAAATTGTCAGTTAGTCACTTCACACCCACAAAGCCAATCTACCTTCTTATAATAGTCGACATTAAAACTTACGGTACGAATCTGCACGGTTTCTGAAATCTGCACGGCAAATTTCAATGCCTGCTGGAGTCCAGATAGAGACAGCAAAGGGCTGCCAGTTTCTCGAATGTCGCACTTTTCCACAATCGACAAACGCAAATAGTTTACTTTACTTTAATGTAAACTGCTCATCGTACCTACAACACTCTAAGTACTCACAATACTTTGAACAAAACGGTGTGTACCTACTGAAACGGTAGTAAACCGAAAACGTATAACGGAATTCCCTTATCTGGTTTGTTTGTTTATGGATGGACGGATGCTCTATTTAGGTTGCCAAGGAATTCCGTGATAGGCAATAACGAGAGGGGGGAGTCCCATTAGTTTGTTTGTTTACTTATTTCTCCACAAGGAAATCCGGATTGCAGAGCTCTCTGACGGGGGAGCAACGAACCAATGCTGCTCAAGACGACAAAATGTCCTGCTCTCTGGTTGGTCAATCTCACGTGCCTGCCTCCCTCGAATGACGTCACCCTCCCCAGAAATGGTGCAAAGGAAAGTGATGCTCCAAACGGGTGTGATTGGTCAGAAAAGAGGGAGCTCCCGCCAGTTTTTGCGCGTAGATTCAACTAGCACAGTGCTTGCGATCGAGTCTTCTGTCACTAGCCAACTTACTCTTGAAACGAAGAGGAACGAACTTTGAATTTTTTTTTTCTTTTTTAATTGGCTGGGGGTGCACATGCGCCTATGCTCCTATCAGTAGCCGCCCCTGGTATGAAGAAAATAATATTTATCGCCGCTAACAATCGAAAATAATACTGTGAAACCCAGGAAAACCGCATGAATGTGTGAATCACAAAGATCCATCAGGTAGGGGAATACGACCTGGGGGGGAATACGAGCCTGAAAGTTGGCACGTTCTTCCCCTGTACGGTGTTTTGTTTCTCGCATTTTTCTCTTATATTGGATCGTTTTTGTACATTTTGGTTGTCACCATCGAGTCCGCCGTGAAAAAATCTATAAGGAACCGTCATAACCTATTTTTCGCAAAACATCGACTTGGTGCGTTCTTCCCCAGTGGTCTTCAACTGGTATAAACAGCGATACCACAGCAGAAAAACTAATCAATAAGACGATAGGTGAAATAAGAAGTCTCAAAATTATCACTCTCGTTACAAAGATGTAATTGGCAAGAGGTATAACACATAATCGATTTTTTTCCAAATTAAAGTGCACATCAGGTAACACTAGTCAGGTAAAACGTGAAAAGACCGGTAAGTTTCATGACTCGTCGTAAAAGCAGCTATGACAATAATAGGTTCATAAATATTCCGGTTAACAAAATCCAACGACGAGGAGTCTCGTGAGATGAGGGAAGTTGCCTACTTGACATACAAAGTACCTACTGGAGTAGACTCAAGTATGCTCTTACCGAACTAAACAAGACTTACTGCCTACCACGTTTACAAAAACTGATGGTACAAATATACATAGAATCTCTTGAATAAATACGTGGGGGGAAGAGGGGGGACTATCGAGACAAAAATAAAATAAATTCAATATAAATAAATATAAAATATATTCAATGACAATAACGGACGGAAAATAAAAATACTCCAAAAATTCAGTTAAGACAATAACAAAACATTTGTAAATTGATAAAAAATATTAGGTAAACAATATTAATATACAAACGAAAGTTACCACGTTTTCGGAGCGCATGATTAAAATTCTAGTTTCACCATAAATAAATTACTCGTTACGAATTCTAAACCGCTACCTATATTAAAAAAGAGGTACAACTTATGCGAATTGCGAAGGGGAAAAGCAAACTAATGACGAGTAGAGAGATATTGCACGTAACTACACTTAAAAGGTAGGATAAGAACGAGAGATTCTCATGAAAAATCAACTTTTACGTCTGTTTCTCCTTAGTTTGAAACACGAATGATATAAAGTGTGAAGAATTGTTTCCACTCCTCAACTATCTCTTCCAACTTTGAACTGAGCCCTGTTAAGAGATAGATTAGACGAAGGATCCACGAGTCTAGAGAAAGAAAGTGGTGGAATGGCGTGAGCGCTGCCTAGCGGAGATAAGATGAACCTTCCGGAGCTCAAAAACCTAGGTTATCTCTCTTATCAGTTGACTCTTATCTTGAGTCTTTATGGTATCGTGTTGTGTTTGTAATTCTTTCGTAAATGATAGAATGCTTTACAAAATTATTGTTGTTTAACTACGAGTAGATAGATTTTTATTTCAGACTGAATGCCTTTCTTATTGATGCCTCAAACAGATTTGATTGCCTTTTTCATTGAGGGCAAATGTCTGATTTCCTATAGGTTACGCAGGGATCTACAAACATTACCAATGTTCGATAATGGAGGTGCATCCTTTTCTTCTTCTTTCTTCTTTGCCAGCGCTACAATCCTGTGTGGATTTTGGTTTCCCGAACAACAGCCCTCCAAGCCGTTCGGTCTAAAGATGCAGTTGTTAATTCCCATTCTTGACAGGTCCGCAGTCGTGTCGTCAATCCACGATCTTCGCGGCCTTCCTCTTCTTCTTCGCCCCTCGAATCGGGCGTTCAAAAACTTCCGTGGCATTCTACTTTCGTCCATCCTGTTAACATGGCCAAGCCAGGATATTCTCCTTGCTTTGGCAAATCGGACGATGTCCTCCCCCTTCATCAGGTGTTCCAGTTCATTATTGGTTCCGATCCTCCAAACACCTGACTCGCATACTGGGCCAAAGATGCGGCGCATGATCTTCCGCTCAAATACTTTCAGGGCTTCGATTTCTGCTGTCTTGTAAATCCAGGCCTCCGCACCATAGCATGGAGGTGCATCCATCTTGCCAAAAAAGAAGAGAAGGTTCATCTAATCGTCGCTAGATAGCGCTCGGGCCGTTCCACCACTTTCTTTCCCTAGATGCTCCTTCCTCAAGGTGTCCTCTGCCTCCCCCCCGATTGCTGTACGCTATTTCAATATTTGCTGTATGCTATTTCAAAGATAACTTTTTTATTCAGAACAATCGGTTCACCACACTACAAAAGTGAAAAAAAGTCGAAATTTAACTTTTGATGAGTTGTGTGGGATCCAGGATGGCTCAAGTGGTTGCTTAGCAAACTAATCTCGAGCTGTGGATGCAGAGTTTTTGGGGAAGACGTTGTTTCGTTATCAGGACAACATTGTATGTATTAATAGGGCATGAAAAACAGATTATTTCTTGTTTCTGAAGAGAAAGCGAGAATAACGTATGGGAAGCAAGATGGTGTCAAGCAGAAAGGAAGACCCTTCATACGCTGGATGGAGGATGTTGAGAATGACTCGAGGATATTAGTGGAGAGAAGATGGAGGTCAGTTGTCACAGAGAGCAGTGGAATAGGACAGTTGTGGAGGCCAAAGTCCCGACAGGGCTATAGCTCCAAGGAAAGAATAATTCACCCCTCTGAGCCAGGTGCAATGCTGGTGTCTCAAAATCTGGTTCAAAAGCTTGCTGGAATGTCAGCTCACCAGAAGCAAGCTAAAAGCCTCTCCTGCCTCCACATTTGAGTGTGGGCTGCCTCTGATGAATCTCGATCTCCCAGACATCAGCCAGAAGGATGCTGGAATGTCAGCTCACCAGAAGCAAGCTAAAAGCCTCTCCTGCCTCCACATTTGAGTGTGGGCTGCCTCTGATGAATCTCGATCTCCCAGACATCAGCCAGAAGGATGCTGGAATGTCAGCTCACCAGAAGGATGTTGGAATGTCAGTTCAGCAGAAGCATTCTGGAATGTCAGCCAGCTCACCAGAAAGATGCTGGAATGTCAGCTCACCAGAAGGATGCTGGAACGTCAGCTCATCAGAAGGATTCTGGAATGTCAGCTCACCAGAAGCTTACTGGGATGTCAGCTCACCCGAAGGATGCTGGAATGCCAGCTCACCAGAGGCTCTCTGGAATGTCAGCTCACCCGAAGGATGCTGGAATGTGAGCTCACCAGAGGGATGCTGGAATGTCAGCTCACCAGGAGCTTACTGGATTGTCAGCTCACCAGAAGCAAGCTAAAAGCCTCTCCTGCCTCCACATTTGAGTGTGGGCTGCCTCTGATGAATTTCAATCTCCCAGACATCAACCAGAAGGATGGTGGAATGTCAGCTCACCAGAAGCAAGCTAAAAGCCTCTCCTGCCTCCACATTTGAGTTTGGGCTGCCTCTGATGAATCTCGATCTCCCAGACATCAGCCAGAAGGATGCTGGATTGTCAGCCCACCAGAAGGATGTTGGAATGTCAGTTCAGCAGAAGCATTCTGGAATGTCAGCCAGCTCACCAGAAAGATGCTGGAATGTCAGCTCACCAGAAGGATGCTGGAACGTCAGCTCATCAGAAGGATGTTGGAATGTCAGTTCAGCAGAAGCATTCTGGAATGTCAGCCAGCTCACCAGAAAGATGCTGGAATGTCAGCTCACCAGAAGGATGCTGGAATGTCAGCTCACCAGAAGGATGCTGGAATGTGAGCTCACCAGAGGGATGCTGGAATGTCAGCTCACCAGGAGCTTACTGGATTGTCAGCTCACCAGAAGCAAGCTAAAAGCCTCTCCTGCCTCCACATTTGAGTGTGGGCTGCCTCTGATGAATTTCAATCTCCCAGACATCAACCAGAAGGATAGTGGAATGTCAGCTCACCAGAAGCAAGCTAACAGCCTCTCCTGCCTCCTCATTTGAGTGTGGGCTGCCTCTGAAGAATCTCCTAGAAGAGGAGGACGAGACTCTCCATCTCCCAGACATCAGAATCTACCCCGATCCAATCCCTCCTACACACATCCTTCTACTCTCCTCAACATCTCATTCCCTTCCACATTCGTCTCAATCTACAGAATGTTCAAAGAAAATGAAAAATTCACGAGAATCCCTCAATACAGAAAAACGGAGAATTTAATGTAAGAAATTTTGAAATTCATTCACTAAAAAATAATTGTACAAGTAAACAGTGACTTTTGTTTCTTGATAGGAATTCTTTTCAATCATAACTTACTTAAACGCCTACGACGTTACGACAGGTAATGAATGTAATTTTGAAATTGCGAGTCATTAGTGAGCTAGCTTTGGAATGCACAACCCATACAAATTTAAAAAATCACAGATGTGAACAGGAAATGTTACAAGTTGAACGACGCCTGTACCATAGGGCAGGACAATAGAGAGGGATGGGGGGGGGGGGGGGTTAGAACATCAACGGTAGTCTATACATTACATTCAGAATCCGAAAATATACAAGGTTTTTAGGGGGGACTACGCTGTTTACAAATTTTGACCGCCAAACCAACTTCACGAATGGATCTTCAAGGCAAAATACGAGTATAAATGAATTCAAAATTAAACTTCACTAAACTTTGTCAGATATTTCTGTGAGCGTGGGTGAAGTGAGCCTTCAACGTTGGGCAGCATGACAGTCACAGTTGGTCTGTTCAAAGAAGCAGTTTGGATCCAGTTCAGAACCAGAACTGGGAAGGGGAGGGGATAGAGGCGCTTGGACTCCTCCAGGTGTCTCCAAACCACTCTGATCCGTTCAGGACTCCTTCTCCGAACAAACCTAGTGTTCCAAGACAGTGTTGCCACATGCAGGGATATTTCCCTTCTTGTTTTGTTTGATTTTCAATAATTTCAAGATTTTTTAACCATTTGATTCAGTTCAAACCTTGTTCTGGCGCTGGTTTAATTAGATTCTGCATCCAAAATTACTTACATTGAAAAGGATACCCCACTCAAATATATCCTATTATGTAGACCCACATTTTGGCCCATAAAAGTGCCTAATGGCTGGTTTACAGGTCTGAAATTACATCACCAATTTTATTATCAAACGGCCTTTTGCCTCTCAAACATTCCCTTGTTTGTCTAAGAAGTTGCCATCACAAACTAGGTCCTCATTGACTTATTATGATCAGCCCATAATATGAGCAGTCCACAGTCACAAACCATAGGATAATTTCATTTATAACAAACGGTTGAAATAAATTTGAAGTTGATTGTGAACAACACGAAAACTAGCCACTATGGTGGAGAGTCAAAGCTGTTCAAAGGAGGTTGGTAGTAAGAATGAGTAGTTTTTGGCCGCAGAGATTCTTTTTCCTTGTTAGGTTGGGGACACTGGCCGGCACTGGAGAGGGGGTCGTCTCACGCACACAGAATATCTGAGGGAGTATAATTTCAAAAGTCCCAATGTATTTCCCAATTTTTTGCATTTTCAGAGCCTCTATCAAAATTGAGAATAACAAAATTGTTATTTGTTTAATTTGACGGATAACATTATTTAATAATGTTATCCGTCAAATTAAACTATTTGTCATACAGGGAATTATACTCATTTAAAAGTTCAAGTAAAATAGAAGGAGGAAAAATGTTTGTCTTTGAGCTTTGAATTCCATACTAGTCTGACAACAATCAGAGAATCGCCAACTGCTGTGTGATGCAGCTTCCGAGGCGAACTGCAACTGGTGATT
>CM019171.2:27276671-27326130 GCA_009739505.2 Apolygus lucorum
TCAATTCATGTCACATTTTTCGAAACGCTCTGGATAGTTCATTTTTCCTCCATAAGGGCTCTTTTTGGTCTCAATTGCTTCGGAATGAACCCACCTTAACCGTCCCAAACCTTTCGGTTTCGGATGTCAGTGCATGTTATCACGCAAAAATGCCGGCTTCTCATCAGTGCGACTGTTTTGCTGTCTTCATTTTCAGTCCTAGGTCCTGGGGACAATCTGGGTTTTGAGCCCCGGTCTGAACGTGTTAATACATTTTAGACATATGTTGCTAGGGATTATAATAACTTTTGTATTATACCTACGACTAAAGATTCTGCACTAAATTTGGCTTGATGGGGTGTGCGCATGGGTTGGCAAAACTGTTTATTGTTATTTTTAATCTAAACTAGACCTCTTTCTGAGAATTTTGACACCAACCGCGACCTTCTAGCATGAGAAGACATTTTTCCATGATTTTCCAAAGTTTCGAATGTTTATGACGTCATAAGCCTGGGGTCCCGCCAGGCAGGAGCGGTGTGTGCCGTCATGAACATTCGAAACTTTGAAAAATCATAGGAAAAGATCTACTCATCCAAAAACAGAACGGCTGGTGTAAAAATTCTCAGGATGAGGTCTATTTTCGATTAATTTTTTTTTTTAAATCAGGCGCACCCCCCATTAACGCTGTAGGCTTTAAGTAGATAGCATCCGGGGGATAAGCCCCCTTGGCTAGACCCGAAGCGCCGAGTTTTTCAGATCTACTAGTCCAGAACTTCCCCCACTACCTTGTTTAGGCTCTGCTCCATGGATTTCTCACTTGGCCTTATCAATTCTTGTTGTTATCATCATGTTATCTTGTTGAGTGTGATTTTCCTCAGACATCGTAGGCCTTCGCCTTTATTTAATTACGAAAATTATCTAACATCCATGAAATTGAGCAATGTCGTTGAAATCGTTCCTTAGTTTCCTCATAATACATTATTGTTCAAAATTTTGTTAATTTTTCTTGATTTTTTCCTAAAAATTATAATTTTTTTATTTTGTGTTTTTTGACTTCATATCATAAAATTACCATAACTACCTTAATTTATCGTGAAAATATAAAACTAACGACACCGTTGGAGAGGGCGTCAAAGTTCCCATCTTTCTAGAGCCTACACAAAACTATTTGGAGGGTCCTGATGGGTGACAGATCTTCTCGTTAAGTGAATTTTGTCAATTGGGCGAAATTTCTTATCTTTTCTTTTGGTTGTTAGGGTTTTACTTCGGCATGGTTTTTCACATCCTTCAACACCAAAACTGCGCAAAGATCGCTGGTTTCCAATGGTACAATAAAAAAATACCCGATACGAAACAATCGTTTTTGACATAGATATGTCTTTTGGCTGGGGGTCAAGGAATTTTTCGCGGTACTTTTTTTTAATCACAAAAAATGCTTGCATACCTACGAGTCTGCAACACATTGGGACATTTTCATGTCAACCGCTACACAACAAGGTAGTGAAGTAAAGTTATTAGTTCATGTACCCAAGCATCAAAATAAGAAAACAGTTGATTGTTCTCTACGCAACTCAGTGTTTATTGGTCGCGTGAGCAAGATTTTTCGTGACGATTTTTCAGTTCATGTGACAAAGCAAAGACATGAAAATGTCAAAAGCGTTTTACAATCGAATTTAGGCGAGAAATATGTGTTGGAAAAAAGAAAAAACGAGCTTTTTTTTCAACGATATCGACGGGAGGACTCAGTGCTTGGATGAAGGTTGGCGGTGCAGACCCTACCATTGGAAGAGCCCATTAGAGACCTACCTAGACCCACCCCCTTAGACCCCTTTGGAGTCCTACCATTGGAAACCTGAGATTTTTGAGCAGTTTTTGGTGTTGAGGGATGTGAAAAACCATGCGGAAGGAAAACCCAAACAACCAGAAGAAAATATTTGCCAATTTGACAAAAATTACTTGACGAGAAGATTTTCCACCCATCTGACCCCACAAATAGTTTTGTGTAGGCACTAGAAAGATGGGAACTTTGACGCCCTCTCCAACGGTGTCCTTAATTTTACAATTTTCACGGTAAATTGAGGTAGTTACGGTAATTTCAGTGACGTAATGTCGAAAACACGAAAAAAAATCATAAAATCGAACAAATTTGGAGAAGCAAAAAATTGCTACAAAACATTGCTAAGAGACATTTTCTTACCTACTTAAATTATTTGTAGTTTTCCGGTCCTCAACATGGAGCACCCTGTGAAAGTAGGCAGCTTCAAGCCAGGAAAGGAGCTTGAAGAAGCCTCGTTGGTTGAACACTTTTACATTCTGATTCACAGTAAGACTATGAAATATCATAGAAATACGATCAATAAAAATCTACGAAATTCTAGAAAAAAAGGTCTTCTAGCTACTAGTCAAACATTTCTTCTTCATTTGGCTCGAAGATTAGAATAAGGAGAGGAAGGTTCACTCAAGGTTAAAAGCATGCTGGAGTAACGTCCCTCCTTCTACCACTCTGGTGGAGCTTACGAGCTGGTTCAGTGAAGAGTATCGGAGGAGGCCGACAGATGGAGTTGTTGGCGACAAAAATGTTCCAATAATTGCAAGATCCACCACTTTCATGAAGAATCAAGATAAACGGCTCACCTTGAAGAGGCTCTAAGCACCCCGGCAATTCAAAAGAACCGGTTCTTTTAAACGGCTCAGTAGCTCTTTTTGGCTCCTTGCAAACAATGCTATGAAAATGGTGCTGTTTGATTTTATCGTTGTACATGTTTAACACGTTGAACGCAGGGGGAAAAAACGCGTTTGTCCACTGTTGGGAAGAAATTTTTTTTTTGCAATGCGCGCAAAGATAAGGTGTCACTTTGATAACTGCTCATGACCTTCAACATCGGCCAATTCATTTCTGGATTGAACCGTTCGTCTCAAAATTAGTTCTTCTGTAACGAAAAACAGCTAGAAAAGAGCAGTAATGGAGAAAGAAAGTGTTGTAGAGTTGTGATCACGAGTCACTGCAGCATTATTATTATTTATGTTAACCTTGGTTTCAACAGTCTGAAATAAAATTTTTCACTTGCTTGTGTGATCTCAACGAAAACCACGAATATATTTTTTTCTCTGCGAAGTACGTTTGGGTACATCATAAAGTGTACTGTAACACTCTGCTACAGGGTTATGGGCCCAGCACGCTTCCACTGCGAAGTACGTTTAGGTACATCATAAAGTGTACTGTAACACTCTGCTACAGGGTTATGGGCCCAGCACGCTTCCACTGCAAAGTACGTTTAGGTACATCATAAAGTGTACTGTAACACTCTGCTACAGAAAGAATAGGAGCAGATATTCTTGAATCTTTTGCGAAAAGGTGCTTGCATGACAGACGCGATTCGCGTTCAATGTGTTAATAAATCCTCAGAAACCAAGGAAATAACAATCAAGTAATATACAGTCGCCAAGGATATAACTCCATACAATAGTTTCAATCAAATACGATAATTCTTGAATGGAGGTAAGAGGATATTGGCTATTGAGAACCAATTCGTGTTCCATCACTAAAAAATTATCATTTTTGATCGATTTTTATCTTTTGTTCCCCTGAATTATCGAACAGGTTGGCAACAGTGAGAGGACGAGTAAATGATAAGTGTGAGCGGTGAGTGGGTGAGGGGAGGCAGGCTGGTCGGATCTTTACTGAACTCATCTCAGAAGAACGAGGAACAGCCGTTCAGTTTCACTCGGTCTCCTGAAAGAACCAGCTCAGCAGTGAGCGACCAATCTCTAGACAGGGCAGCCTTAGAACCAAATGGCAGCTGTGAAGGAAATTACCTCCGACCGTAAGACGAAATTTTGCAAAGGAAGAATCTGGAAAAGCCACTCGAACGGTGGATTATGTTCCAGTCAAAACTTCACACAATTTGAAAATTAAAATAATTACTTCATCTGAGGGATGATGAAAAAAAAAAACCTTTTTATGATTATTACTCCAAAAAAAAAAAAACCAAAAAGATGTTCGAGTTATGCCCACTTTCACCAAACATTCGAAACGAGTTTAAACCAAGAGTGCCAAGAGATAATCGACGTTTAGCAATAAACGTCACCAGAACGATTTACAAGTTAAAACTCCATCTCGAGGGGTTCGAGTTTAAACAGTCGAAAGTCGGCCGAATAAACTCGGTATGCTCGTTTAACTACAAATTCAATATGGCCGCGCAGTGAACATTTTTTTATTGTTGTGAGATTTTGTGGGTGTTCTCGGAAGTGTTTTGTGTTTGGAAATGGATATGCCATTACAAATAATTTATGACTCGTCTGACGACGACGACCCCAGAAGACGTCCGAGGAGAATCCTTCAACGTGTTCCACACTACCGAGCCCACGGTCATCAAAGTCCTAAATTTGATTGATACTCCTAGAGTTCCCGACGAAATACCTTGTAAACCGGGAACAGGTCGAACAGAAGAAAGGTCGTCCTTAACTTACCTACCTTTATTAATACGAATTATTAACTAATAAAAAATTGAAAGAACCGATATTGTATCAGAAGTAGGCGATTGGCAATAAAGAAATCGAAATGACACTAGGGATGGGTATCGATACTTGATATTTCAAAATATCGATACTTTCGTACCGATACTCAATATTTTAGTATCGATACTGCACTATCCGATATTTTTGGATATCGATACTTTGGATCCGATATTTCTAAATATCGAATATCGATACTGTTCTCGCGGAAAATTCAACATAATGGCTAAAAAATGAAGAAGGTAGAGAGGCTTTTGGGTCATTAATCTTTGGTTGCACAAATAACGTTTATATCATGGACAAAATCACTCTGCTTGGACTCTTAATAGTGAAAAATTAATAAAATTTGTTGAAAAAATTATTTTTCTAGAGAAAATTGGATGATATTGATAGTTTGTGACACTAAAGTATCGATACTCGATATTTTAAAATATCGATACTCATGCCCAGCGATACTTGGAATATCGATACTCGGATACGATACAGTATCGATACTTTTATAACGATACCCATCTCAAATGACACTGAATATCTAATTATATAAAACGCCAACCGTACGTACGTACGTACGTATGCACGGAGGGGTCGTGGCAGAGGGAGAGTTGTAGGCTGGAGGGGTTGGGGGCGGGAGGAGTCGGAGGCGAAAGGAGTCGGAGGGGTTGGGGGCGGGAGGAGTCGGAGGCGAGAGGAGTCGGAGGGGTTGGGGCGGGAAGGGTCGGGGGGGCGAGAGGAGTCGGAGGGGTTGGGGGCGGGAGGAGTCGGAGGCGAGAGGAGTCGGAGGGGTTGGGGGCGGGAGGAGTCGGAGGGAGTTGGTGGCGGGAGGAGAGTCGGAGGAATAGTCTTTGCCTGCTTTTAGTAGGCTTTTCAGCTAGTCACTGATAAAGGCGAGCATCTACTGATAGCAAGTGGTTGTTGTTCAACGCTTCTATTGTCCCAATGCGTCTTAATGTCCAACTTTCATTTCACTTGACATTTCAAGGTTAGCTAAGTTCGATTATCTCAATCGCCGTTTAACTTTGATTTGGGTTGGTGAAAGACGCTCGCCATCTTGCCGGGTTTATTCCTTCAGATTAACAATCAAGGCGTTTAGTTAAACGCGATTTGAACAACTTTTGGTGAAAGTGGGCCTTAGGCTGCCAATTTTCCAACTAATCTGTTTTTTTGATAAACTCCCTCTTGTAAAAATTTCAAAAATGTAACATGATTGGCTGTTTAGCCGAGATCTTCAATTATGGAGGAATTTGTGGGGTTCTGAAACCAAGTGGACCTTTCCTGAGTGAAATAAATTAATATAATATACAAAAATAAGTTTAAGGTTTGTATGAGTTACTGTTTCAGGAAATGACTCCAGTAGGCATGGTGTGTCATTAGCAATTAACTTCTCTCGACTGGGGATCGATCTTCAATATTTACATGCCTGAGTCGAGCTCGCTACCACTGAGCCAAGGAAGTGAATGGACAGAAATGCGAAGACGTAGCTGAACACAACAGGCGCTTGGCGCTAGAATTATTATGGAGCACGTAAAAATCACGTACTCCCACCACAACTACCTAGTTGGAGTCACGTGACAACGTGCAGCACCGAGTTCATTCCTGTATTCACTAATCTACCCACCAACGAAGCAACGTATAAGAGACACTCATCACGTATAAACAGACCATGCAATTGTGCCAAAAGTGCAGTTTTGTTGGGTTATTAAGCGTGACAGGCCACCACTTACTCAAACAATTAATTTCCAGGCCTCAATGTCCGGTGTGGAAGGTGTCATAAGCTAAACAAAAGGATCATTATGTTACAAACCCAAAGAATTCCTAATTTCAAAAAATAAAATTGATGAAATATCAAATTTACAAGAAGAAGGTAGCCCAGTCAATTTATACATATTTAACAATCTACGTTGTGTTGAAACCACTCGCCAACTGAATTAAACATTTTGCGAATAAAATTGAACTTTTCGTGAATCACACCTTTCCAAGCACATGAATTTTGTTTCTTTCAAACGATCGCTTTTGCTCTTCCGATATTATATTATTAAGCCAACACGATAAATAAAATAGGGATACTATAAATAAACAATTCAAACATTATAATGAATGTATATTATAATCCATATAAATTGAAATAACTCAAATCACTACTAATTCGACCATTCCACTAGGCAATACTCACTAAACTGTTTGAATCGCTGTCGCTCATCACCAACAATGTTCCTCACAAAACAAATCAAAATGCCTGCCAAGTGTGTGTGGCACATAGCTTCCTCGTATCCATAACCCGATTATATAGATGATCCGATGCATAGTAGTTAATCTGAAAACATCAATCTCTAAGTACCTTCCACTACCCTCATAGGGGACCATCTACACGGCATCCCGCACACTCTCTGAAGATTTCGACGAATTCGGGGGGAAAATATTGGAGATATGACTGTGACAAGGAAATTAAAATATGATAGTTGCGCAATGGCTACTATCAGTTCGGAGGTGATGATTTTCGTAGGGGACCATCTACACGCCAACCCGCACACTCCCTGAAAATGTCATCGAAATCGGACAATAACTTCGTATAGTTTTGCCCGTTGAAGGATTTCACGACAGACACGAAGAGACGAAACGAAAATTGGTCGAGAAGGCCTGAAATGTAAAACGAGAGTGGAAATTTTGATTTTGGAGAATAGTTTTTTTCAACCATGAAAAGTGAAAACAAAGCTTCCGCTACCTTGGTAGACTTGAAAGCGAAAACCCGTACAAACACCGGTATGAAGAGAATTATGACGGGAAGAGGAGGGCGACGATACACAGAGAAGGTCGAAGAAAGGTTGGCGGTCCACAGAGAAGTTATTGACCGCCCGCAGGGGAAGCTCCACAGTCAAGGTATTGGACTCCACTCACTCTATTTCCTCTGATCAGGATTAGTGGAGAAGATTAATTTTATGAAAGGTTCAATTGTAATTGCGAAGTTTATTTCAGTTTACGGAAGGTTCAACTCTAATTGTGAAATAATTAATCCAGTTTGAGAACAGTTTAATTCAAAGGACGAAAGGTTCAATTTGCCAGTTCGCAAGAAGTTTAATTCAGTAGGCGAATGCAATATAATCATGTTGTTGGTAACTCCAACATTTTCAACAATTTACTAGGAAAATTATCAAAATACAGAATCAATTTTCTACCAAATTGTGCATCAAAACAAATCAATGGTTTTACATAATTTTTTCCCAAAAGCATCAATTTGTTATTTGTGCGGATAGGGGGATTCATGTCAGGTGGTCTGGTCGGCCCGGGGGCGGCTCGCCTGGCGTGTTCTCAAGTGTATAAACACGTGAGGGTTGCCTCCTAGTGATAGGAAGCAACCCCGGGAGCCGTCCGGGTGGGTGGGTCCGGGTCCGGCCGGGCTGCCCGGCTGGGTCCACACATTTTTTCATCTTCATATCCCTCTCATGTACAAGGAGCGGGAAAGTAACGAAAAGCACACGAGTTCCTCATTTTAAAAACATTGTTTATAATATGCACCTACTATTAATTTTTAATTACCTACGTATTATACTTCCATTTAATTAATTTATATTTTACTGACGCATTCATATCCTTGTAGACAAAGAATAAAGATCTATCTATCTATCAATTATTACTATTTTTTTGTTGGAGTGGAGGGAGGGGGGAGGTTAATAATTTTTGAAAACAAATTTGATGGCTACTGGTGTGCTTTAGGTTTCTAATCAAAGCTGATTGGATTTATGAATTTATTTCAAATCCCTCTCATTACTTTTCTCCAAAAAAAAGAGTAGTTCTGATATTGAAAGGCTCAAAACATAACTTTAACTCAACAATTACATTTTTTTGAAAAAAATTGGATTTAAAAAAAGTTTTTGTTTGTTCAAATTTTTGTTTTGCTTCCGAGTCTACCAAGGTAACGGACGCTTTGTTTTCACTTTTCAAGGTTGAAAAAAATCTCCAAAATCGAAATTTCCACTCGCGTTTTACGTTTCAGATCTTTCTGAACAATTTTGGTTCCGTTTCTGTCTGTTTGTGTGTCTGTCAGTCTGTCTGTCTGTCATGAAATCCTTGTAACCGCCGTAACTATACGAAGTTATTATCCGATCTCAATGAAATTTTCAGGGATTGTGTGGGTTGGCGTGTAGATGGTCCCCTATGAAGGTACTTAGAGATTGATGTTTTGAGATAAACTACTACGCAGTGATAAAGTGGGTCCACCAAAATCATAATTGTCATTCGAGTTATGCTTGTCAGAGCTTTCTGAACAATTTCCATTGCGTGTGTGGAAGTCCAAGGTCCAATATCGCAGGACTATAATGGTTCTAGTTTGGCTCAGAGTTCTCTACATAAATTTAGTTAAGTCGGCAAAATACTATACAGACTTTGAATTTAACTTGGTATTAACTCTGTTAAGAAAGGAGGTGAATTTGTGAGGAGCTTCAGTACGCTCATGCAGTCTAACCGAGAGTTTTCAAGGTTTAAAAAAATGTTCTCCAAAATCGAAATTTACACTCGCGTTTTACGTTTCAGACCTACTTAACTGAACAATATTGGTACCGTGTCTGTCTGTCATGAAGTCCTTGCCTCAGCCATAGCTTCTACATTTTCCAACAATATTAGAGATTGATGTTTTGAGATTAACTACTATGCATCGGATCATCTATACAATCGGGTTATGGATACGAGGAAGCTATGTCCCACATCCACTTGGCAGACTTTTTTGTGTTTTTTTTTTTAAGGTTTATTATTATTTTTTTTTTTTTGAATCTTTGTAGCCATTCAACCTAAAGAGCTCAAGAAGGACTCAAACTATACTATAGTTACCGAGCGGAAATCATTGAAAATATCGTAGTATAAAGTTGAAATTGAAAAGAACTGAAAAAGAGCATAAATTTCACGTCAGCAGCGCTGGGTTTGGGCGTTGCCAAGGAGTCCTCACAACATATTCAAACAATCGTAAACAAATGCGCTTTAGGACGGTTTATGAATAAATTGACAGGACTGGTATCTGTAGGTTCTGAGGTTAGTAACAGCATAAATCCAATACGTACAACACATGTCTCAAATTCCCATATGTCAAATTTATGGAATCGGCCTTTACTCGTAATAAGGAATAACTACTAATAAGTTTGGGGGATATTAGTGAGGGGATGTCGCAGTTCCCCTTTCAGGCTGACAGGGTTTTCGGAACGTTACAGTAACCCCATGCAATACTGATTTTTGTCTTCTTACGAAGTGAATAATGGGTAATTTATGTCAGCGTTAGACCCTCCACAGGTTGCTCTGAGCCAAAGCAACGGAATTTTGGAGACGTGTTAGTTGAATTCGGCGAGCCTCTTGGAGACAAGTCGTTACTAAAGGCTCCTGAAATAACGCAGGTTTAAAGTCCAGTAAACTGGAATGGTTGTGGAAGTCCTGTATGGAAGAATAATTTGTTATATCCTGACAGTATGAGGTAACTAGAAAGAAATGGGGTTCTTTCTTTCAACGCGAACACTCAATTTTTGTGTGATCTTTTGAAGATAAATTAACGAATGAGAAGGCAAATCCTGGGGGAAATAACGAAGTAGGGACTCACAGTAGGTACAGGGCTGAATCATTGTGATTACCTGTTACACAGATGTTTCATCAATTTAAACAATCAACCGTTTCATAACATGAACTGATTAGAGACAGGTAGTTCCTGTGACACTCTTGTAACAGTTACATTTCACCGTTACAGTTCCATTAACAGCTTTGTCAAAGTAGACCCTAGTGCCAATCCACCCAAGCAATCCATGGAAAGGATTTTCAAGATTCATAAAATTCGATCAATCAATTTTAAAGATTCATGAAATTTGATTAATGAATTTTCAAGTCTTATAAAATTGATGTCACTTTGGAGCTTGTAGGTCTCTTAATTTAATTTTGAACAAAATCCACTTAAAACAATTCATAAAAAAAAAGTTTTATTGAATTCAGAGAGGAGAGCGTCTAAAATAGCGGAGAGTGTCTAAAACTAGGAAATTAAAAAAAGGAGTTCTAATTTCTAGCAAATGAGTTCTCGACATTTTATAACGAGGAAAACGAATCCAAATTCACACCAACTTTGTTATCTCAAATGGGAACCCTTTTTTATTGCAGATTTGGATTCTACGTGAAATTTCATGAATTTTAGACCCCTAAACCTATTTTTTTGGTTGGGCACAACCCGTCCAGTGAGCGCGCCAACATGCGAAACGCCTGGATTGTGCCCAAATTGAGATGAAGGTAGACCCCAAGTGTGATACATGTTTTTTCATTATTTCTCGACGCTGAATGACGTGGTGGTATCTATTTTCGGATTTTACTGGAATGTAGCTATCTATTCTCGGATTTTACTGGAATTTTTCGAAACGCCAGCTGAAAATTAGGTGGTTTTTAATGGAAAATTTGGCCCCCAGATGCCCCAATCATCGAATCGTTGAAGCACTGAGAAATGTATGGATGGGGGCCCAGATACCCCGACTTAACCCTTAGTTACACGCTAAGCAGAGATTTGCCCGCATTTTCAGAAAAACAGAAATAGAACGATGAACCGTTCACTATTGTCCCTCTATTGTCCAAGGTATCTTTTCTCAGACCTTTAACTGAGTAAACAATGATCCCCTTAACAATTATTTACCTTACCTTCAGTATGCAATCATACTGCGAAGTTTGATACACACATATGATTATAATCATAGGTACTACTTCTACTATTATGATTTCACACGTTTGTATTTTTTGCTTGATATATAGTTTTATGTTTCCTCGTTCTTGAATAATCATAATAATGATTTTGATTATTATGATAGATATAAATTTTGTTACTTATGTATTTCCTACTTCAAAATTCACATTTTCATTACCTACCTGTTGAATACAAAAATGTATTGAGTTGAAGCTCATCCTATATCCATGACTTTTTAAAACCAATTCGTGCCTTTCAGTGTATCATAAATAGCGTGTAACCAAGGGTTAATGGGGCACTGAGACCACGACTTTTGAAAAAAATAAAATAAAATAATTTTTCTTACTAATATTAGAGAGAAACGAAAACGTTAAATCGGTACATAAACTCAAGCTACATCAAGTAGAGAAACTGCAATAACAACGAGCTCATCAAAATAAATCCATCCTGCTTTTCAACGGCATCGAAGCTGCCAAATGGAGATTTCACTACAGAAAACATGGCCAGTTACCCCGACATACCTTGTGAGGGAGCCCAAGGTCGCTGTTGACCATTTGGAACTCTTCCCAAGGACTCTCCTTATTACAGAATTGAGATAGTTTATACAGGGTGTCACCCTAACTCGAGGACCAAACTTCAAGGATCGATTCTACAACTAATTTGCAAACTTTTTTGTCTCTTGACATTTTTTTTTAAACGCTTTAAAATTATACTTTTTTCACTTTTAAGATTTTGTTCGTGTTTTCGACCTTGAGCCATTAAAACGGCCATAACTCCCTCAATTTACTGGATAAACTCAAATATGAGTATACCGTTGGAAAGAACGTTAAATTTCCTATCAGTTCATCAGGACACAAAAGCTTTTTAATCCTTTCGTATAAGTGAATAAATTGGTCAAAGTCAGAAATTTAAAACTTTCTCGAAAATCACCATTTTTCAGGCTGACTCATCTTATGTAATAAACAGCCGTATCGGCGGGCACTCAACGGAAAAAACTTGCCCAGAATTTCAGCTTTCCAACGGTCTATCAATTTTTCTTTTTAACATTCAAATTGGAAGAGTAAATGAAGTTTGAATGCCCGAAAACGTGTGTTTTACAAGCAAATCCAGTGTTTTAGGCGGTTTCTGGTCCCCCTCGACCTCAAGATGGCTTGACGATTTTGGTATCATTTCCTATGTAATTTTCTACGCTGAATCAAATGGTGATACTTCCGAATGGTTCCGACTGCTAGAAAGTGGATTTTTCGAAGAAAACCTTCGTTTTTTGTACATAAAATACGCATTATTCTTAAATGTGGTAGTGAGCATGAAGTAACACCTTTGAACTCAACAAAAACTTCAATCAACTAGAAATTCGGTGTTTTTATTGAGTTCAAAGGTGTTACTTCATGCTCACTACCACATTTAAGAATAATGCGTATTTTATGTACGAAAAACGAAGGTTTTCTTCGAAAAATCCACTTTCTAGCAGTCGGAACCATTCGGAAGTATCACTATTTGATTCAGCGTAGAAAATTACATAGGAAATGATACCAAAATCGTCAAGCCATCTTGAGGTCGAGGGGGACCAGAAACCGCCTAAAACACTGGATTTGCTTGTAAAACACACGTTTTCGGGCATTCAAACTTCATTTACTCTTCCAATTTGAATGTTAAAAAGAAAAATTGATAGACCGTTGGAAAGCTGAAATTCTGGGCAAGTTTTTTCCGTTGAGTGCCCGCCGATACGGCTGTTTATTACATAAGATGAGTCAGCCTGAAAAATGGTGATTTTCGAGAAAGTTTTAAATTTCTGACTTTGACCAATTTATTCACTTATACGAAAGGATTAAAAAGCTTTTGTGTCCTGATGAACTGATAGGAAATTTAACGTTCTTTCCAACGGTATACTCATATTTGAGTTTATCCAGTAAATTGAGGGAGTTATGGCCGTTTTAATGGCTCAAGGTTGAAAACACGAACAAAATCTTAAAAGTGAAAAAAGTATAATTTTAAAGCGTTTAAGAAAAAAATGTCAGGAGACAAAAAAGTTTGCAAATTAGTTGTAGAATCGATCCTTGAAGTTTGGTCCTCGAGTTAGGGTGACACCCTGTATAGGGTGTCCAAGTAACTACGCTTCCCCCACTTATTTTCTCTAATAGTCTAAGAAAAAAAATCGGATTAACGCTATTCTTCATAATTTTTTGCGTAGAATTCAAAAATGACAAAATTGGGCAGTGCGTAATCGCGCAACCATGCGCAATCATGATCAACTTTGTTTTTTTCAAGTAAGAACCCCCATTTTTTATTGCAGATTCGGATTCTACGTCAAATTTTATGAACATTTTACTTCAACAACTTTTTTTTTTGGACGCGCGCAGCCCGCTCAGCGAGCGCTCAAAGATGCGCAACCCAGAGATTGCGCCAAAGTTGAGATGAAGGTAGACCTCAAGTGCGGCACATCACTTAGCACTGTTTTTCTACGCTGAATCGCTTTCTTGATTTGATTTCATTTTACCGTATCTACAGCCGAAAAAGTCACTTTTTGATGAGGAAACCATCGATTTTCCGTGGAATCTTTTCCGAATACTGTTTTCTTCTCGAATTGTTACTTATTTGTGCAGGTAGACAATACAGTTTACATTAGGAGTTATTATTTATTAAGAGTTTATTTAAGAGTTCCTAATTTATTAAGAGTTGTATTTAGAGTTTATCGATTAATTGTTTCAATCACTGCTCATCCAATCATGTTTTTAGAAGACTGAAAATTATTTTGCAACATTTTGTGATAATTATGTAGAAATTTCCCGTTATTTTACAATTTTAAAAATTAAATTTTTTTACATTTTATTAGAATGATTATTACTCTTTGTAAGAAAATACATGATTTCCTCATCAAAAAGTGACTTTTTCGGCTGTAGATACGGTAAAATGAAATCAAATCAAGAAAGGGATACCACCACGCGATTCAGCGTAGAAAAACAGTGCTAAGTGATGTGCCGCACTTGAGGTCTACCTTCATCTCAACTTTGGCGCAATCTCTGCGGGCTGCGCGCGTCCAAAAAAAAAAAAAGTTGTTGAAGTAAAATGTTCATAAAATTTGACGTAGAATCCGAATCTGCAATAAAAAATGGTGGTTCTTATTTGAAAAAACAAAGTTGATCATGATTACGCACTGCCCAATTTTGTCATTTTTGAATTTTACGAAAAAAATTATGAAGAATAGCGTTAATCCGATTTTTTTTCTTACACTATTAGAGAAAATAAGTGGGGGGAGCGTAGTTACTTGGACACCCTGTAGATAGTTTAACCTGATTATAGAGATAGATAAGGAATGATACGTCTGTGGTGCCTCAGGATTGTTCGCATGAGTGTCTAAATGGTTGTATGGATACCTGATAATAACAAGAATGAGGACACAAAAATCATCCGACCAAAGCGTGTACTATGCAGTGCTTATTCGATAGTGTGAACAGCATCGGCCCGCAGTGATAAGCAAAACTCACGGAATCTGGAGCGTGACAACCACCAGTGATGAAATATTAGTTCAAACTAAAACCACTCAGTCTTCACTTACTTCGGCTTTCATGTCGCCTAATTTCTCCTGGAGTTCTCGGACTTTCTCGCTATCATCTATATGACTGCGGAGCTCTCCTTCGGCCGCCATTTCGGAATTCTGAAAAGAGGAATCGATGTGAGATGGTTGTATGATCAATTCGACCGCGTTATGCCTACTGAGTACCTAAATGCCTCTTCAGTGACCAAATTTCCAAAATCTAGTTTTTGGTATCGTTGGATGCATCTTGCCGAGAATATATTGCTTTTGTGATACCTGGGACTCGGGAGAATTTGATAAGAAGGCACTATTTAAGGAGTCTCAGTTGGTCGCCATTCAATCTTCGTTCCGGGTTAGCATTACCGTAAATTACAGGCGTTAAAACTTTAAAAGTTGTACCTAAATGTGAAATTTCGAAATTCATTAGTGCAACAGCCTAGGGCAGGGGTGCTCAAACTTGAACTGCTGGCGATCTACCTCAATATTTTTAGACGACTTACGATCGACTCTGAGAGACTGCAAGTGTGTGTGATGCAGGGTTGTCGTACATACACGATACACCCTACCTACCTAGGTAGGGCGTACCGTAGCCTATACAGGGTTGTAAGCCTAACTGGTCTGCCATACGGTACCAGTCGATTCTAAAACTAATTTGCAACAAAAAATGTTCCTTAGCGATTTTTTTTAAAACCCTTCGTTTTCGAGTTATTTCAACTGTAAACTATTCTTTCGTGATTTTGACCTTATGTCATTAAATCGGTCATACCTCCTTTAATTTGCTGTGTAAATTACAATTTGAGGATACCGTTGGAAAGAGCATTAAATTTCCTATCGGATAGATGCCTTAACTTCTTTTTGAGTCAAGGTTTGAGACATGAAAACGTCCTCTAAAAAGAAAATTTTACGTAATTTTGGAAACCTCACATTTTTTTAATCTCAAAATGAACTACGAGAACCCATACTTTTTCAAGATGCAAGAACAGTGGAAACTGCGACAGAATCTCAGCTTTCCAATGGTATAATCAAAACATATTCTACAACCGTATTTAGGGGAGAAATTCGGGTTTGAACGCGGAAAAACGTGCATTTTTTCAACGAAATCGGCGCTCCGCCTAGTCGATCTGAGGGGTCGGACGATAGCAGTGGGTGGGTCGGCGCCGCAGTAGACCGCAAGGCCTCCGGAAACAGGAGGCCAGAGCGCTGATTTCGTTGAAAAAATGCACGTTTTTCCGCGTTCAAACACAAATTTCTCCCCTAAATTCGGTTGTAGAATATGTTTTGATTATACCGTTGGAAAGCTGAAATTCTGGCGCAGTTTTTACTGTTCTTGCATCTTGAAAAAGTATGGGTTCTCGTAATTCAATTTGAGATTGAAAAAATGCGAGGTTTCCAAAATTACGTAAAATTCTCTTTTTAGAGGACGTTTTCATGTCTCAAACCTTGACTCAAAAAAAAGTTAAGGCATCTATCCGATAGGAAATTCAATGCTCTTTCCAACGGTATGCTCAAATTGTAATTTACACAGCTAATTAACGGAGTTATGACCAATTTAATGACATAAGGTCAAAATCACGAAAAAAAGTTTAAAGTTAAAATAACTCAAAAACGATGGGTTTTAAAAAAATCGCTAAGGGACATTTTTTGTTGCAAATTAGTTGTAGAATCGACTGGTACCGTATGGCAGACCAGTTAGGCTTACACCCTGTATAGATATTAGCTTTCTGCACAATATAGGTACATTATTTTAGTCAAGGTTAGGTTTAGTTAGGTTCTTCTCTACAATATCAATGAAAAAACGCTGCAAATCATTGCTCAAAGGTTTATTATTTTCTGTATAGATCACTGGTTCTCCATCAATAGCACCTACCACCATCTGTATTCTCCCTTGACCTTCCCTCTCAAATTTCAGCTCCTGCGTTCAATAGGATTGAAAATGGCTTCGGAGCTCACTCAGCTGATCAGTGATCAGAAGAGTGAAGAAGATCTCCTCGAATGCTGAGACGCCTGGAAGAGCACTTCCATTCAATAGGATTGAAAATGGCTTAGGAGCTCACTCAGCTGATCAGTGATGTGAGGAGTGAAGAAGATCTCCTCGAATGCTGGAGACGCCTGGAAGAGCACTTCCATTCAATAGGATTGAAAATGGCTTTGGAGCTCACTCAGCTGATCAGTGATGTGAGGAGTGAAGAAGATATCCTCGAATGCTGGAGACGCCTGGAAGAGCACTTCCATTCAATAGCATTGAAAATGGCTTCGGAGCTCACTCAGCTGATCAGTGATCTGATCAGTGAGCAATGATTTGCAGCGTTTTTTTACCTACAAACATTGTTTTACCTACCAACTATTGGTAGGTACTACCTACCACACTATAATGGCTTCACACCTTCACAATCAAGTTTATTAGAAAGAACTAAACGCTTCACACTCGATTGGAAAAATAGAAAGCTTGATATGGAAATTTGATTACTGGTTACGCAGAAGGCAAAACTGTATACAAATCGAAGAAATGAACAGCGATCGCATTTTAGTCAGATAAAATTTGAACGGCGATTAGACCTCTTTTGCGATTCACACTCGTGATTCTGTTTTATCGAAGGAAAACCTTCAAATACTCGTAGGGACCGAACGGTTTGTCCTACAGAGCTCCGGGTGGTCTCAAAAATTTTTAAAAATTCTGAACTATTTAAAATTGGTGAAAAAACGATACCTTTATTTCGAGAGTTTTCGAGCTAGGGCACTCTTGAAAATTTCAACCCTTAATTTTCACCCCTTAGAAGTGACCTACATCAACCAAAAGCTTCGCGGCACAACTAGACCCCAAATGGAGCCCATATACCAAATTTGAACCAAATCGGTCCAGTGTTGCTAAGAAAAGTGCCACGGAAGGTGTACGGCGGACCGACGGAAAATGTTTTATTCGATTTTCGGATTCTACGTACCTTGAAACGTAAAACATCAAATTTTGAGGGGGGGTTAAAATTTTTTTTTTTCTTGCTCGATTCCAAAGGCTTATTATTGAAAATAATAAACCAAAACTCAAAGTTATTCAAAATTGCGAGTTTATTGGTTGTTACAAAACAAAAGAGTTACATATGGTGGCTTTGGATGTTGAAGCTTGGAACTGCATGTCCTCAGCATACTTTTCATAAGATGGTACGTAACCACTGAGAGCTAATCGCAAGCATGATGACATATGATCGTCAGTTAGTCGATTGCGATATTTTGACCGCCGCGCGTTCCTTTGATAAAGCCACCTTTTGCCGCAAGCAGTGTTATTTCATTACGTAATACATTTTTGTAGTTTAGTTACCTACCTACTTATTAAAATTTTTTTCTTCTCGAGATCTACCCAAAAAGCACTCGCGATCGACTGGTCGAAAAAAATTTTAAATAATTTTAATTAGTAGGGTGGAGTGGGGCAATTGCGACCCAAAATGTCAATAGTTCAACTTTGATCCTCTGTAACTTTCCTTTGAAAACGCTATTTTCACTTTTTTTTAATGAGTAGCTTATTTTACGTAGATTACGATGCACTCTTCAAATTGTACAAAAGATTTACTTCTCATGGTCCAAACTGTATTTTTTAAAATTCCGACCGACTTCCGCATTTGCCCCACTAATTGGGGCAAATGCAGAAACGGCCTGCAAATCCCATAAAAACATTTAGTTGCATTAATGGGGTAAATGCAAACAAAGCCCATTTCAATACGAAAGAACGCTATATTTAATTTTTTTCTCCTCCACTTTTTTATGACCAATGAGCCCGCCTTTTCCGACAGGTAAGGGTTACCAACATAACTGGGTACACATTGATAAGGTTTCTGAGGCAAGGCGCTCAAATGGCGCCATTTTCAAAACCATTTCCGCATTTGCCCCATTTCCACATTTACCCCACTCCACCCTAGGTAGGTAACTAAACTACAAAACCGACCGTTTGAGCACCCCTGGCCTAGGGAATTGAAACACTAAAAGATTGCCGCTGGAATCATCAAAATCGAACAATAATTTCCAGAGAAAAAAGGAAAAACCGTTTATTCAGTTTGGTTTTTCCTACATTTCTCTGGCAATTATAGTTCGATTTTGATGATTCCAGCGGCAATCTTTTAGATTTTCAATTCTCTAGACTGCTGCAGTAACGAATTTCAAAAATGCTTGAAAATTTCAAATTTAGGTCAAAATGTTCAAAGTTTGAGCGCCTGCAATTTAGCGAAATACTAACCCGGAACAAGGAACGAACGGCAACTGACTGAGACCCCCTTAAGACAGCGATAATGGGGTATTTCGGTGTGTCGGAAATTCAGGTTTTTGACCTCAAATTTGGATTTAGCTCCCTTGAAAACCTATATACTCCAACTTTAAGCCCAATGATACTATAACATGTGGTAGAAAAATTGATTAAAGAGATCACAAGTTTGAAAAAGGCGGGCCTCCCTTAACGCACACACACTTATGCCATGCGCGTGTGTGTGAGTAGTATTTTGTAGTATCCAAGAGGTCCTCCAAGGGTTTCATCTCTTCTCTGTGCATGGATACTTTGTTCAAAGACAGTTGGCTAGCTACGACACACCATTCAAATCTTCAACTTTCCTTAGCTTCTCTTATTTTTTAAAAACATTTTCTCGACGAACAGACAAAATTACCGTTATTCCTGAGCCATCCTCTTTTGAAAAATAAATTTAAAAAAATTGACCGAAATACCCCATTAATTAGTTTGATTTGTTTGGAAACAAAAACGCCTTTGAACTGAGAAGATGGGGTGAAGGGTACTACAGGAACTAGTGTGGGTGAGGAAGGGTCTGATACTTCTGCCAACCTAATTTTCCTCACACCAAATGTCGTTATTTAAGCCGCGTCCACACTTGCAACATTCGGCCGCTCCGAACCTCGCTCCGATCCTCTGGCAGGATCGGGGCGGCGAAACTTCAAAGGAAAAAGGATCGGAGGAGCGGAGCGCAGTCCGATCGCTCCGTTGGCGGTTTTTCATCCTGCATCAAAGGAATGATCGGAGCGGGGTGAGCCTAGTGTGGACGGGGTCTTTGATGCGCCGCTCCGCTCCCCCGAACATTCCCCCACTCTTCAATAATTTCGTGAAGTGTCGTGCATTTTTTTTCTCATTTTCCTCAATTTGCATTTGCTGTAGCAATTGAGTGGACGAAGGAAGAAACTTTTTCGTTGATTGATGAATTCAAAGCAAGAGGGTTGTTGTGGGACCCTAAAAACCCACAATATTTTAATAAACTTAAAAAACGGGACGCCTGGGAAGAGCTTTCCAAGCAAGTTGGAAACTTGAACTCAGCCAACAGGTTGTTTTCACGATTTAAATAAAATTTTGTGGTCCACCGACGCGATTTTCTAATTTAAAAAAAAAATGGAATCCATCATTATATAAGCAGCTTCGGCCACTTGAAGTTGAGATGCCATGACTGAGGAGCGCTCGATTCTCCCGATCGCCCTCCGAGGTTCGGAGCGAGGTTTGGAGCACTGCGATGTTCGGGGCAAAAAATCGGAGTAAGGTTCGGAGCGAGGATCGGAGCAAGGTTCGGAGCGGCCGAATGTTGCAAGTGTGGACGCGGCTTTATAAGCATGTTATAACATTGGCGCCCTCTATTTTTAGAAAATGAACTATTCCCTAATATACTTATCAACATTTACTAAAAAAGGTATTTTTGAATTTCGCGATTCCCTACTAAGCGCCACACCACGAGAAAGTTATGCAATCACCAAACAAACATGGAAATTGATGGTTAGTTTGGATTTACGTATCAACGAGTATTTCCCCGGAACAACTGCGAGCGCCCAACTCCACTGGGGGTCTCAGTTGGTCGCCATTACTTCCTCGTTCTGGGTTAGCATTTCCCTAGATTACTGGCGCTCAAAGTTTAAAAGTTGTACCTAAATTTGATGTTTTCAAGGATTTTCGAAATTCATTAGTCCAGCAGCCTAGGGAATTGAAAAATAAAAGATTACCACTGTAATAATCAAAATCGAACAATAATTGCCAAAGAAAATAAGAAAACCCGTTTCTCAGTTGGTTTTCTCCATCACCAACCTTAGTTTCCAGGCGAGATATTTTCTGAGTGAGTTCAGCTACTAATTGAGAGCTTTCGGCATCCCTGATGCGCGCCATCATGAGTTCATCTTTCATCTGAAACAAGAAATTGTGCATTTATATCAAGTTCCGTACATATCACAATGGTGAATGCGTCGTGTAGATAGATTTATTTGTCGTTGTACACAATGTGCATTGACAATTGTCATAATAATAAAAAATCTTAAATATACAACTTTGGTGAGACGAAGCAAAATTAGTACCTAAATAAATTGAAATAACAAATTACAATGAAGTCAGTAATAATATTTAGGTGAATATAAACGGAGTTGAGTAGAATGTTGTCTATTTCCACGAAAATAATGAGTTACAAGTTAAATCGATTTCGACGGTTAGGTCATCATCAGTAACAAACAATAACTGAAGGTACATCACAAAGAGCATAGCTTATATAGGTACAAGTGAAAGGGAGCTTGAATCCCATTGGTCGAGAAAGTGAAAGTCATACCCAATCAGATAAGTGAAAGGAGAATCCTATTGGCTCAGAGAAGTGAAGGGACCTGGGAGGATCATCAAATGCCAATCAAGGCAGACAAAGTGAAAGGGAGCTCAAACATTGGTGAGGGTTACATTGTGAAGGGGAGACCAAGCTATTGCAAGAAGGAACCTATCAATGGTGAAACATGTTGAGGGACCACCTCATACAGACATTTACCAGACCTATCACTCTTAAGAATCTCGAACTTTTCAAGCACATCCAACATACCTCCCTTCGGGCAAAAATGAGGAAATTCTATGTACCGTCCGTTTGTTAGATCAAAACTAAAGTTATGATTGTATTCTCTCAGGTGATTCGCAAAAGCAGAATCACCTTTGCTATCCCTGAAATCCTTCTCATGCTCTTTTATTCTTTCCTTAAATTTCCTGCCAGTTTGACCACAATACTCAAGCCCACAAGAACATTTCAGCTTATAAACCCCACTTTTATCTTGAACGCTAATTTTATCTTTAACAGAACCCAACGAAGCTTTAAGATTATTTTTATTTTTAAACCCTACTTTGAAACCTCTAGATGATAACATTTTGCCAATTTTGTCAGAAATCTTTCCATAATAAGGTATACTTATCCACTTTTTCTCTTCTAATACAACTTCTCTAGCCAAATTAGAAACCCCGTCTCTACATTTTTTCCTAAGAACCTTGTTCCATATGGAATCAATGAGACATCCTCCATATCCATTGCTTGCGGCTATACTCTTGATAATTGTTTTTTCTTTAGATACATTTTGATCACTCATTGGTATTGACAAAGCTCTATTGATCATACTATGGAAAGCAGCATGTTTATGAACTAAGGGATGATTTGATGTACTATGAATAGTGATATCACTGTAGGTATCTTTTCTATAAATGGAGAAATCATGTTTTCTGTTAATCAATGAGATGGACAGATCAAGAAAATTAAGCTTATTTCCACCTAGTTCAAGAGTGAATTTAACAAAAGGATCTAGTGTATTGATTTTTTCATGAAAAGAATTTAGTTGCCTTTCAGTTCCTGTCCATAGAATTATTATATCATCAACGTACCTATACCAGTATAAAAGGTTGTTTGATTTACACTTTTCAAAGATTCGTTTTTCAAGATGATCCATATAAATATCCGCAAGCAAAGGAGACAGCGGTGAACCCATGGCTACCCCTGGCTGAGTATAATATTTACCTTCAAATAGAAAATAGTTCTGATCCATACAAACAGACATTAGACTACACAGCTCATCCTTTTCAAAAACATCGAGACCCGACCCATGGATAAGCCCATTAACCACATCTTTGCAGCTAGCTACATCGATATTGGTAAACAGACTAACCACATCAAAGGAAGCAAGTTTGGCATTCGGAGGCGCTTGAATGTCACTAATTTTAGAAACCAAATCGTATGAATTTTGAAATGTTCTTGTGGGCTTGAGTATTGTGGTCAAACTGGTAGGAAATTTAAGGAAAGAATAAAAGAGCATGAGAAGGATTTCAGGGATAGCAAAGGTGATTCTGCTTTTGCGAATCACCTGAGAGAATCCAATCATAACTTTAGTTTTGATCTAACAAACGGACGGTACATAGAATTTCCTCATTTTTGCCCGAAGGGAGGTATGTTGGATGTGCTTGAAAAGTTCGAGATTCTTAAGAGTGATAGGTCTGGTAAATGTCTGAATGAGGTGGTCCCTCAACATGTTTCACCATTGATGGGTTCCTTCTTGCAATAGCTTGGTCTCCCCTTCACAATGTAACCCTCACCAATGTTTGAGCTCCCTTTCACTTTGTCTGCCTTGATTGGCATTTGATGATCCTCCCAGGTCCCTTCACTTCTCTGAGCCAATAGGATTCTCCTTTCACTTATCTGATTGGGTATGACTTTCACTTTCTCGACCAATGGGATTCAAGCTCCCTTTCACTTGTACCTATATAAGCTATGCTCTTTGTGATGTACCTTCAGTTATTGTTTGTTACTGATGATGACCTAACCGTCGAAATCGATTTAACTTGTAACTCATTATTTTCGTGGAAATAGACAACATTCTACTCAACTCCGTTTATATTAAAATGGTTTTCCACAATCTCATCGCGAGTGATTTTATTCGTATATTTAGGTGAAGTACTAATATTAAAGTGCAACCCTGCGAAAATGAATAAAACGGCCGTAGCCTAACCCCGTACGTCACAATGGCCTAACCTGGAGATACATTTACATATAGGTAACATACATACAACACAAAACAGACCAGGACTAAAACAACAACACAAGAATGACTAGAAGAAGAATTAAAAGGGGACTATTTATTAATATCACAGAGTATTTACTTAACAAATTAATCACAGAGTTGCATCAAAGAGTTCCACCTGTTAAATCATGAACGAGCGCGAGTACTTTTAAACAATATTCCTCGGGTTCAAAAAGAATATCACTCGTATAGCTAATACTAAAATTACAAATAAATACATAATATCACGTCGAGTCGAGTTTTTAGAAGGTACTAATTTTACAAAAATATTCATCAAAGTCGAATGGTGCCATAGATACTAGGATAGATTTGCACATTCTTTTAAAAGGTATGAAATTTGTGCTTACTTCCCTAGCCCTCAATGGAAGAACATTATAAAATTTGCAGCACCACCACCCTATCGGATTTCGAGCTACGTTAAGCCTGCATGAGGGTAATGCAAGCAGGTCAATACGGCGTGTATGGTACGTATGGGCTGGCTTTGAAAATTCGTGGGGGTGCTTGGCAACATACAGTAGACATTCTAGGATATATTGGGCCGGTAATGTTAATATTCCTAGTTCCGAGAATGGTTTACAATTGCTACGATAATGAGCCCGTGCAACTGCACGTACAGCTCTACGCTGAGAGGCGAAAACCGTAGATGCCGACACAAGATGCCCCAACACAAGAGAGAATACTTCATGCGACTGTGAAAAACTGCGTGGTAAGCACAAATACAGCATCTTTGCCCAAATAGTCGTGGAGTCTCCGGAGAGAAAGGTTACACTGTTTAAATGTTTCACAATTTGTTCACAATGAACCAGTTCCAACAATTCCAGTTTAATTTTGGGTCCAAGCGGACTCCCAAAACATTAACATGAGGTAAATTTGAGTTGAACATTGAAAGATCCCTCAGAGCCATAAACATACTTTGAGTCTTGTTTTCATTTACTGCCAATTCATTGAGATGTGTCATGATAGATAATGACTGAATGAAATGAAACGCCGGCCAAAGGACCGGAGAAGGTAATGGAGCACCTAAGATTTCCCTGACGGGGGAGATATGTTGTCTACCTCTTCAGCCCTTCTGTCCATTCACTTCCCTGGCTCAGTGGTAGAGAGCTCGACTCAGGAAACATTGGAGTCTAGTCCAACAGTCTAGTCTAGATCCAACTGAAGTAGACGACGTTTTTTGTGAGTGGCTCCTCGACAAACCAGCCAGCGAACCCCGAGCACACGACTTTGCCGAGTACCTGTTCAAGAATTATGTAGGAGACAGTGCGCTCTTCCCACCGTACATTTGGGCGTGTAAATCAGCTGAACTGACGTTAACCACCAACTGCTGCGAGTCGTTCCACGCCCACTTCAATCAAGAATTTAACCACCCTCATCCCAACATCTACACTGTCCTTCAAGTTCTCCAGGAAGTGCAAGTCGACGTCTACGCGAAGTTGCGACCCATCGAAAATGGGGACGTTCACCAACCAAGGAAAGAACTCGACAAGGGCAAAAAGTGGGTTGAAAAATGTATTGAACGGCAGATGAGAGGCGAGATTTCAACCTACAAATTTTTGAAAAAGGTCTCCTACAAGCTGCGACCTCACTTCGAGGATAACGTGAGACTGACAGTGAGGCTATACAGGGTGTAACGGTTAAGGTCGTACCACTGGCCAGGGTTCGATTCTACAACTAATTTGTGACTTTTTTTGTCTCGTGACTTTTTTTCTTAACCCCCTTAAAATCGGACTTTTTCCACTTTTAAGATTTTTTTTCGTATTGTCGACCTTACGCCATTAAAACAGCCATAACTCCCTTTTTTTTCAATCAAAATTCAAATGTAATTATACCGTTGGAAAGAGCGTTAAATTCTCTATCTCCATAGTGTTAAATAAAACTTTTTAAAGAAGACTAAAATGCTGAAAAAAGGGCACAAATAGTAAAATCTCGAAAATCTCGGAAATTTTTCGTTTTTTCAAACGTTTGTAACACTAACTGAAACTGCCGGTTAAGTTCACACTGTAACTCCAAAAGTTGGCCCAAAATTTCAGCTTTCCAACGGTATGGTCATAAAATTGTTTACAGTAGACTGATGGTGTAAAATCCTCATTCCCGTGCCAAAAACCGTGGCTCTTCCAATGTAAATCGACGTTTCGCGAAAATCAGCATTTTTACCCTAAAATGAGTTAGGCAGCCATCTTTTCGTACTTTGTCTCACTGAGTCGAATGATGACACAAGACTTATCGAAAATTGTCTTAATTTCTATTAATTTGTTTGCCAATTTTTTTTATTACTAGATCGGCCAAGTTATACGTTACTACCGTTGACAATAAGGTCAAAGGTATGTTTTTAATGTCCATCTTCCTCCCGTGATCGCAAGTAATCAAACCACCCTGTTCATAATAACCTGTATAAAACAAAATAGCAGCAACAGAAGCAGCAGCAGCAATTCATAAAACTGGAAGATATCAATAATAAACAAAACCAATCTAATTTTCTGTATGAATGGGATAAGCCTTTCAAGTAGATGGAAGACACAATTATTATTGAAGGAAGGATTCAATACTTACAGTTGAAATCCGGTGAGCGAAATGACATAAATCCCCTTTGCTAGTGACGCGCACAGAACACAAAACATGAACAGCAGAGTCAGCCGGTTACATACCCTTGAAAACACGTTTTTGGAGGCTACGCGCCTGTGTGGGAACCGCCGCTGGTATTCCCGTACAGCTTCACTGGCGTTTTGGTTTTTGAAACCATAAACCAGCAGCATATCGGCATACTCTTGATTGGAATAAGTTGCCATGATACAAGTAGATGTGTAGGCAGGTCACGAACTGATCACTGATCAGATAATTAATCTGATGTTCGGAACCTAGTGTTATTATGAACAGGGTGGTTTGATTACTTGCTTGTTTAAAAACATGTTTAATGTTGAAAAAAATGTTTAAAAACATACCTTCGACCTTATTGTCAACGGTAGTAACGTTTAACTTGCCGATCTAGTAATTAAAAAAATTGGCATACAAATTAACAGAAATTAAGACAATTTTCGAAAAGTGAATTGGACAAGATATCAGTGACTTCTTTTTCGATAAGTCTTGTGTCATCATTTGACTCAGTGAGACAAAGTACGAAAAGATGGCTGCCTAACTCATTTTAGGGTAAAAATGCTGATTTTCGCGAAACGTCGATTTACACTGGAAGATCCACGGTTTTTGGCACGGGAATGAGGATTTTACACCATCAGTCCACTGTAAACAATTTTATGACCATACCGTTGGAAAGCTGAAATTTTGGGCCAACTTTTGGGATTACAGTGTGAACTTAACCGGCAGTTTCAGTTAGTGTTACAAACGTTTGAAAAAACGAAAAATTTCCGAGATTTTCGAGATTTTACTATTTGTGCCCTTTTTTCAACATTTTAGTCTTCTTTAAAAAGTTTTATTTAACACTATGGAGATAGAGAATTTAACGCTCTTCCCAACGGTATAATTACATTTAAATTTTGATTGAAAAACAAGGGAGTTATGGCTGTTTTAATGGCGTAAGGTCGACAATACGAAAAAAATCTTAAAAGTGGAAAAAGTCCGATTTTAAGGGGGTTAAGAAAAAAAAGTCACGAGACAAAAAAAGTCACAAATTAGTTGTAGAATCGAACCCTGGCCGGTGGTACGACCTTAACCGTTACACCCTGTATAATACTATTGTTATTCTGACAACTCTCTCCTCGAGACGCTGGTTTTAGGTTTTAGGTTTTTTTTAATGCGAACCACCAATTTTTAACCACACCTCCAGATTTTGGAGACAGTCCTAAGTCTGTTCAAGTGGGAGAGAAAATTCGTGAAGACAACTGCAACTATCACATTTTCTGGAGCGGAGTAAACAGCAACTCTCTCTTTCTCTGGGTTCCTCGTTTTGATCGCAGGGGAAAACTGGGGGAGTATACGATCAGCTTTTTTCGGGCACCGGAGTAAACGCTCATACGCCCAGTGAAATTAATTTTGAATGACACAACAAACCCTACTGCCATGCATTTACCTATCAATCTAATTTAACCTACTATGCTCTACTTCAAGAAAGTAGTGCAGTCAAATCGCTCATTAGCTCATTACAACCCAGATTTGCCGATCCGCCTAACCGTTGATGGACCTGATAGAGGTCTTGGCGCCATCATCTCACAGAAGTACCCTAATGGCGAAGAAAAACCATTAACTTTTGCAAGCAGAAACCTCACACAGGCAGAACAAGGATATTCTCAGTCAGATAGGGAAGCGGCTGCACTTGTGTTTGGGGTAAAGAAATTTAATTTGTACCTGTTTGGCAGGAAATGGATACTCTCAGATGATAATCCGAAAAGATTAAATGAGAAAAGTTAGTTTGCGATTATACAGTATAAAAACACCGGACGGGACATCAAACTTCTGTCCTCTACCTACAAACATGGAAGAGGACCCTCAAGAATGGAACATCATGGAAGCCGGGATCACTACCAAGAGAGGTCCACAGATGTCGGCCCTCTAGCTAGCACTTGCTCCAGGACGCTCAACGACGAATGCGATGTTCCTTCCCGATTTCATAAGAAAAGAAGATTGCTGCTTTGGATCAATCTAATAACGGCTATACCAGTATTAAAACGGAGGTACGTGAAGTACGAATCTAATTAGGTACGATATTCACTGTTTACCTAAATAAATCGATAACACCAATTTCGAAAAGCCTTTTTTATTATTTTCCCGAAATATCTCAAAAATAAAGGGGCCCTAAAAAGGGAGAGTTTAAGCCGTCAGAGCCTGAAACTCCCTTCCAATGGCAACCCCAGGCAGTGAGTGAGTGAGTGAGCTGTCTCTAATGAACTTCGATCCTCCAGCTACCATATTGACATTTTACGTCTTTACTTTGACACATAAACGAAAAAAGCGTTTAGAAAAAGTGTAACATTACGATTGGGTGAGCGGGAGCCTCAGTGTTGGCTGGCTAATAGGTTGGGGGGTTCGAGTGGGCGGGGGGGGGGGGGGAGCGCCGCCAGCAATACTTCTCCATGCAATGTCACACGTATTCCTTCTCAACGCAGCACCGTCAGCATTCCTTCTCTATGCAATGTTTTTCAATGATTTCCACTTACAACCAAGTCATTGATACGGAACTTTATCTTCGTCATTATTGTTCGCAGAAAAATCGTTCACCATTCATTGGAAAACCCTAAATTTATGCATAAATTTTATACTGACATAAAATGTACCAAATGTGTAGCAGACTCGTATGCAAGCGTTCCTTATTCGATTTTCGAATTCAACGTACCTTGAAACGTAAAAAACCAAGTTTGGAGGGGGATTAAACTTTTTATAATGAGTCTCACTTCATTATTTTCATGAGAAAAGTCCCTGAATATCTATAGTTTACATTACCAGCTAGGTTTCTGAGAATGTTTCAACTATTATCGAAATATAACTTGTTTTTCGGACGTATTTTTAATATTGGTGGTAAATACTTAAACGGTATCACTGAATATTTACCTTCGATTCTAGGTCCGTATATTTGTTGAGGTGGTCACGGCATTTAGCGGCCATTTCCTTAACTTTCATATCCATTCCTTCCAGCTGCTCAGTCAGTCTCTTGATCTCCTCCTCTTGCCGTTTCAGCTGATTCCCGCTCACTTGGTTCTGAGTTTCCAATTCCATAACCTGACAACAAGCTTTACTGTTAGACTCAAGTTCTTCAGTTTCACGGTCTTTTTGACGAGTGGAAAAAACACAACTAGGTTCTTCTCATTTCACGCTGGTAGAGAGAATAATAACTATATTCTAACGAGCAGAGATGGGAAATACGATTATGAATACAAATCATATCTGCGATTTTATGATTATGAATACGAATACAGGTATGAATATGAATACGAATACAATCGTATTCACACTTTGAATACGATTTTCCCCTGTATTCGTATTTTCCCTAAAAATCGAATTTTTTTAAACGATTTTCCCTGAAAATCATACTACTTTTTTTTATGATTTTCTCCCGAACTCTGGACATATTCTAACCTAACATTGTCAAAATAATCAATCAAAATTCGAAACGCTCACTAATTCGTATAGGATTTTTTTACGCAGAATCGAATGAGACCAACCCCAGGTCGCTACGACCAACTGAATAGAAAGTACGACGAAATGTCCGGTAAAAATCATAATTTTTCAATGATTTCCTCTGCTAATCGTTAAAAAAATTCGATCTTCTGCGGAAATTTCGTCGTACTTTCTATTTGGTTGGTCTTAGCGACCTGGGGTTGGTCTCATTCGATTCTGCGTGAAAAATCCTATAAGGATTGGCGAGCGTTTCGAATTTTTTATTAATTATTTTGGCAATTTTAGGGAATAAATACGACCAAAATTGCGGTAAAAATCATAATTTTTTTATGATTTTCAGTGCAAATTGTAAAAAAAATTACGATTTTCAGCGGAAATGTCGTCATAGTTTCTATATGGTTGGTCGTAGCAACCTGGGGTTGGTCTCTTCGATTTTGCGTGAAAAATCCTATAAGAATTTATGATCGTTTCAAATTTCGATTGATTATTTTGACAATGTTAGGTTAGAAATATGTCCAGAGTTCGGGAGAAAATCATAAAATAAGTATGATTTTCAGGGAAAATCGTAAAAAAAATCGATTTTTGGGGAAATCATAGAAAAAATTGTAAAATCGTATTCAAAATACGAATACGGGGGAAAATCGTATTCAAAGTGTGAATACGATTGTATTCGTATTCATATTCATACCTGTATTCGTATTCATAATCATGAAGTCGCAGATATGATTTGTATTCATAATCGTATTTATGAATAAGAATTCGCCCATCTCTGCTAACGAAGGTATGAATGAAGTGAGCTTACCTTGAGCTTGGCTTCTTTCAGTTCCATCACGGCTTCCATTTCTTTGAGCCTGGACGCCATCAACTCTTCTTCGAGTCGCTGGACTTCGCCACTTCCTCTGAATAGCCCACCGACCAATTTCTTCGGAGTGGATTCAGGACCAGGCGGAGGGTCTGGTTTGTGCTCCTGCAGGTACAAGTTCAAGGAATACCATTGTGAGACTAGCAAAATAAGGGTTTTATGGATTTAGAATAGATTGCTGTCTATGTCTGATTGCTGTCTCTCATCACTAATGTCACTTATCACCTCCTCCCCATTCAGCTATAATTAAACTTAAAAATCTGTAACTTAAAATATGTAACTTTTGTTGGACCGAATTTCTCTTCCCGTTAGAATGAACTACTTTTTTCTTTTTTTAGAATATATATTGGGCTAGCCCGTTAATAAAGAAATAAGAAATGACTTGTAAAGAAATTGATTTATGGTATGCCAGTGGTAGGTAATTTTAGGACGAGATTTTATGAATCTGCCACACTCTTAGTTACTTTCCATGTATGAAATAGTATTTATTGTGCCCAGAGCCTTGAAACTTAGGTAATTTATAGAGGTTCTCCACTGGGGAACCCCAAGGGGTCTCAGGACCCTGACCGATAAATTAAAAGGAAAACAATTGAGGGGTTTTCCTACAAGAACAAGATAAGTCCGAAATCGAAAATTCTAAACCTGCTGAATTTTGTGAAAGGCCTTTTCCTGAATTTTCCCCCTCCTGTTGCAAAACGTGACTTGTTTGGTTCTTGCTGAATTTTCATTGAAGCCCAAGTACTGCATGTTTATGACGTGAACACGTTTTGCATGTTCATGACGGTAATCAAATTTTCTGTTTTTATAATAATAATGAAGCTATTTCCGAACTGTGTTTAAAAACTGACAACTAGAACATTTAAAATGTTTTTTTAGATGCCTATGTTGCTGGTTCAATTTCCATGTTTTCTTTGTTTCACCATCAGTAACATGAAGGAGAAAATAATAGTTCCTACTATCTTAAGGATTTGAAAAATGAATGAATAGATAAGTAGACAAGCAGTCGTTTCATCAAAAACCTTTATTAGGGAAAAAAGGTTACCGGCAAAGACGAAAACAGAAATAAGAATGGGAAACAAACAGCTGGGAATGCGACGCCCTGACCTTCAGGCGCAGTGTTGCCACGCGGGCGCGGACTTATTTCGTTCTTGCGGAAATAGAGAGGACTAGAATTCTCCTGCAAAATGCGCACATTTTGAAGCCTCCCGTAGACTTGGACCTTTTCAGTTCTTGCCAAAATGAACTTGTTACTAGATATCGCACACATTCAGGAACAAAATGGCGCCTTAACCGGGTTTTTTCAAACTTTGGACTTATCTTGTTCTTGTAGGAAACCCCTCAATTATAAGAGCTAACGACCTAATCGGTTTTATTGCTCTCCAGAAAAGTAGACCACGTTAGACGTCCGATGACGGATCTTAAGCGATAATATGTAGGTTTGGAAACTTTTTTCCCCCCTTTATTGATCTCACATAACTGTATTTAGCCATCATAATATATAATTATTTTCTAGAGCTAAATGTTCGAGATTTTAATGAATTTAACTATAGCTTTGAACGTATTTTTATTGTCCAGTAAGCACTGCACTCTCGTAGGAAATTCAATGTTTTTTTGGATGAGCTCCTCCATTAATTGTAATCTTGGCTGCTGGAAACTGGGGCATTTGAAGACAATGTGATTTGAGTCTCTCTCTGGTTCGTCGCAACTTAAGCAGTTAGGGTTGTCCAAAATTCTTACTTTGAAGAGATGGGAAGGGAGCCTGTGGTGGTTGAATCGAAGCCTAGAGATAATTTTAATAAAATTCCTATCCGTTTGCTCATCACAGAACCAAGGAGTTCTAGGTACATACGGTTGGATTGATAAATAAAATGTTCCTTTATTCTTTGTATTTTGTCGGTACTATTCATTCCATCGTTTGAACATGTTGCGTTTGTTGGTGTGTTCTTTCCAATTATGTAGTTATTTTTGGTATCCCGTACGAAATATTTCCATAGGTTAGGTGGCCTCCGTTTAATACTCAAGTACCCTACTCTTCAAATCTTCTGTAGAATGGAAATTATGCGGGATGCCTTGTGTCGGAGCCAATGCTGCAGCTCGGTCAGCCTTTTCATTCGGTTCTATATTTACGTGGCTTTTCACCCATACTAGGTTTACCTCGACTCCCCTCTCTTTCAGTCCTTTTATACAATTCACCGTCTCTATGGTAAGTCTATCTTTGTGATTTCTTAAAGTCTGCAGGTGTTTGATGGCTGATTGACAATCAGAAAATATAGCCAAGGATGTAATTGGTAAGAGATTTGAATATTTCAGAGATAATTCTATGGCTACTAATTCGGCTGTAAAAACAGGTTGATTTGGGCAGCTGGTACATGAATTTTTCTTGTGTTTGGGGATCGTAAATTGCCGCTCCGGTGCCTGTATACTGCTTTGAACCATCTGTAAATAAATTATATGTTCTTCCGTATTTAGTATTGATCTATCTTCAAACTATCTATCTTCTAACGGCAGTTTATCTAAGAAAAACTGCCTTGGATTGATGTTTTTTGGTTCTGAAATTACTACTCGAAATTGCTTTTTCATTTGAAGGGTCACGGGGAAAAAGGATCAAACTCCATTTTTTGGCCGAATTGAGATAAGCACGCCATCGTGTAGCTTGGGAGGAATAGAACCGAAGGGTTGTTTCACTTTGTGGAAGAAAGATCGCATTCATTCTTTTTAAAGCTAAAACAAATACGGGGCTCCGGGAAAAAAAGATCAGATTCCGTGCGTTCGCAGGGAAGAAAGATCAGTGTCCGATTTAAAGACCCCTTCCCTCGCCCTTGCATGAGTTGTACGGCATCACACCAAAGACACATCAAGCACAAAAGCTCCTACTTCTGAAGATACCAGACAGTTTTCACAACCTCTTCTACCTCGAAGAAGAAGACATCAGTACCAAAAAGCAGCTGTAACATTTAGAAACCTTCACAACGGCCCCATACCCATCAAACCAGCAAAATCAAAGGATTTAAAACACTTGTGTCAGTTTCTCGTCAACCCCGGTGCTAACATTTTCTGAGTCACTGTCCAACAGGTTGGGGAATGTAGGATATGATGACGCCATTTCATATTGCGACGATCCTTTAGATGAATGATTTATTAATTGATTTTTTTTGTTGCCTTTTTGCAATTAACCCACCCAGTTAGTTTTGTACAAAACTATACCTAATTTGGAAAATTAAGCCACTTTTTGCCCAACATTTTTCTGGAGGTGACAGTAAGGTACCTACAAACCCTAGTAAACTTACTGAAGTGAATTGCGAGATTTGAATAAACAATAGGTAACATGGTGATATAATTTTAGGTATTATGGTGACCGAAACGCGGATATTTGTGGGGAAAAAGATCAAAGTTCTTACCTTATTTGAAATTTCTAATTATTTCTGGAAATTATCTTCGACCTACTCAATTTTCTTTCTTGTCACTTGAGCATAATTAAATTCCTGGTCAGGTGGCCCAAACAGTTCATTTTTTTATGCATAGCGTCTGTCTGGGACGACTTCAAACTTTGTTTTTCGATTTACTCGAAATAAGGAAAAGAGGAGTCTGATCCTTTTCCCCCGTGACCCTTCATTTGGAAGTTCATAAGAAATGAGGCTAAGGCGGAATTTTGTGCAGTAGTGCGGTATAATCCGTGATTTCGCAAAAGGCATCAACAATTATGGGTGTTGGTTTCACCTCCCAATATGGCTCGGTTAAAACCGAAGTACTAAAAGATGTGATGGATTTTATGACGGTTGATGACTCCACCTGAATGGGGTAGTTGCATGATATTTTTTTGTATTGCTTCCGAGTCTACCAAGGTAGCGGAAGCTTTGTTTTCACTTTTCAAGGACGAAAAAAAAAGTTCTCCAAAATCAAAATTTTCACTCGCGTTTTGCGTTTTAGATCTTTCTGAACAATTTTGGTTCCGTGTCTGTCTGTCTGTCTGTCTGTGTGTCTGTCTGTCTGTCTGTCTGTGTGTCTGTCATGAATTCCTTGTAACGCGCATAACTATACGAAGTTATTGTCCGATTTCGATGAAATTTTCAGGGATTGTGCGGATTAGTGTGTAGACGGTCCCCTATGAAAATCATTATCCTCGGACTGATAGAAGCGACTGCGCATGCGCAAACGTGAATTCCTTGTAACGGCCATAAATTCTACATTTTTCATTCGATTTCAATGAAATTTTCAGGGATGTTACAAATCAGTATTTAGATGGTCCCCTATGAAAATCATCACCTTCGGACTGATAGTAGCCGCTGCGCATGCGCAAACGTGAATTCCTTGTAACAGCCATAACTTCTGCATTTTCTACCCGATTTTGATGATATTTTCAGGGATTACGCGGATTAGGTTGTAGATGGTCCCAATAAAATTCAAGGCCTTAAAATTTACAGAAGCCTCTGCGCATGGGCATACTTAAAATCCTTGTAACAGCCATAACATTTACATTTTTCATCCGAATTTGATTATATTTTCTAGGATTTTCCAGATTAGCGTGTAGATGGTCCCCTATGAGGGTAGTGAAAGGTACTTTGAGATCGGTGTTTTGAGATTAACTACTATGCATCGGATCATCTATATATTCGGGTTATGGATACGAGGAAGCTATGTGCCACACCCACTTGGCAGACGTTTTTTTCTGTGTAGTGAATCTCTATTGAAGTACGAATCTGCAAATAAAACTCCCGGAAACGCTTCCTAAAAATTTAGAGATTTTTTCAAAGAACGGGATTCTCGGATTCAGGCGGGAAAACCTACACACGGCTTGGACGTTGCGGGGTGGGGGCTATGTCACGGGTGTGAAGGGGGCCAAGAGACCGCTACACCACTGTTACCCTGACGCAAGGTTGTGTTTTCATAAAACAACCAAAATATGCTTCAAAACTTTCAATTTAAACGATTAATTCATACATGTAAAGCCTGAAAAATATATTTCAAAGTTTTTTTAATCATCACCATTATTTTCTAACTATATTTCAATGTTTCTGGCTCGAATTGTCCTCGATGGCAGTGATCTCAACGCACTCTATTGTGAGATTCTCGTTTAGGGATGACGTAAGAGGAGTGGCCCGCCAACACTAAAAAGGACGGTACTTCATTATTGAAATACGGCTAAACTAAATGGAATTTCGAACTGAAAACTGGTGCAGGCACGTTTTTAAGTGCGCTAAATTCGAATCTGAAGTCAAAAACACGAAATTCCGACCCATGCAACTACTCCATTCTTGGTATCAGAAAAGTATCGGCTAGAAGTCTTCGACGGAACTGTAGAGGAGGTATCCTTGTCTCTGCTTCCAACGCATTTATTGGGGTTGAACTCATTGCAGTTATACATAATCGTAGAGCTTTATTTTGAATTATATCCAACCTCTTCAAGTGGGATGGTGCTGCATCGGAAAACAAAAAACTACCATAATCCGGAAACGTAAGTCAAACAATTACTAACTACCATAATTGGAAAAGTAAGTCACGCGATTTTGACCAACTAGCTGTTGAGTGATACTACAGTTGGTGAACCGCGGTGATGGTCACAGATTATGATACCACCTTTCCCTCCAACAATAAATTGAGACACTTCCGAGCCCTCACCTGGAGATGTCGCTGCCACTGAGCACTGATTTCCGTCACCCTCTGCCTCAAATCCTTCAAACTGAGGTTGGCTTCAGCTTCTCGCATCTTCACTGCAAGAAGCTCTTCTTGCAAGTGTGCGGTAGAGTTGTCTACAGTGCTTTCTCGCAAGGTTTTCTTGTCCTGAGAGGAACAAAATGAACACCACATGAAATACATCTCATTTACGCGACTCTTCCGAGTCCTGGCCTCTCAAATTATACGTTAACATCAGAAAACCAAGTACACGAGTTTCATAACTAGTAAATATCTGTACCTCTTCCAAGTCTTGAATCTTGGATCTCAAATCCCGAATGGTGGCGTCGTTTTCAGCCTCTCTGAGCCGAACTTTGAAAAGCTCTTCCTGAAGGCATTTTACCATCTCTTCTTTCATGGTAAGCTGTTCCTTTTTGGCGGAAATTTCCTCCAAGGAGTTTTGACTCGAATTGTGCTGTAAAAAACAAAATAATCTCAAAATTTGTAATTTTTTAACTTTTAAAAATTTAATTTAATTTAATTAAAAAAAATTTAATTCTTAAACTTTTTAAAATTGATTATACTGTAGTACGGTGCAGCAACATTTAAAGTTCGGGAGAAGAATCCTGATTATCTCCAATTCTGAAGTCCAGTTTTGGCCAAAGGACCAAAAAACCAAGATTACTACTAATAATATTTTACTAGACAGTCTAGTAGGTGTCAATAATGGCGGATAAACTAATTTATTGAGAAAAAACAGTCCATCACAAGTTCCAGATGCAAGAAAACACCTTCCGTCAAGTTGTACTGTAAGTGAAAAACACTCTTTACCCTCCAAACTAAACGCAATAATATATAGTCTCATCATAAATGTGATGTCCGCTTATAACGATATTAATATGTAGCCGCCCCCACAGCTAGTCTAGACCTATCCCGAGTAAGGATCGTCATGCCAAGCACCCTAGAAGAAGAGTGGTGAGGACCCTCAGTTCTCCCTAAATACTTCTTCTATCGCCAGTCGGGTTCAGGACGAGCCAGTGAACTGACTGAAAGGGGAGTGTTTGGAACTTCCCGCCCAAATTGAGCGCCAAATTGGGCGATTGGCCCAAAGAGAAAGTAGTCCTACGTAGTCCTAAGAGAAGTAGTTTACCAACAAAGTAGTTCCCTAAGAATGAACCATATTAGATCATCTCGTACATTCAATGGGTTATTGCATTCAGAACTAATAGGCCAGTATTAGATCTCTAAGAGTTAATGAACTAGTACACCAAGGATGATCATAATTAATCATAAATAAGAACAACATAGAACATGAAAGCCCAGGGCAGATCAAGACGGCCGCGGCGTATGTCCCCCTCCGCGATCCCGATGCCTCGACCATACCTAGAACGCTACCTACACAAGTGAACTCTGCGCTCTCACATTTTCTCATTGAAACACTATACTAGTTCTGTTTAATACAAACGTTTTAGTTCGCAACCAGTGTGGTCATTTAGTTCACATTCCCGAGGTAAACAGGGAGTTTCGGCGGTATTGTACTCTATTTTATAGAGCTATGTAATCGATTTATAATCCGTTTTGAGCCAAGTTATTGTAGAATACAGTTGTTTCTTTATACACGAGTGTTTTATGATCCTGACAACCAACTGGAAGAACAGGAAATACCGGAGGATGGAACAAGAGTTATCCCATCTCCATCAAATATAACAATCCCTCATCGTTATAAACGGGATCTACTGAGATTTGTTTGGCGTGAATGACCACCAAGGTAGAAAAAGCTTAATGAAGGGACAGAAAAGCGATTCACACTCATGTTTCTGTTTGTTTTTTCATCCAACCCTCCAGTCCTCATAGGCGGTGAACGGTAGGTCCTACAGAGCTCTGGGAGGCCTCACTCGACTTTAAAAATTCAATACAGATGAAGCAAACAGTATTGTGGAAGCTTCTGTATTAGTGACGCACTTGTACCTAAATTGTTTAATGTCTAAAATATAATTTTAGTAAGAACACTAGTTTTCGTAGATTCACAGAACACATAGTTATCTTTTTATTAATGCCATCATATGAAAAACACCTAATAACAAAGTTGGATGTAGTGGCCAACATAAAACTTTAAAACTCCCTCTTGAAGAGGGCCGGTAGGCGTTCTGGGTTAGTTTTTCTTTCAAAAACCGGCGCTCAAAGTTTAAAAGTTGTACCTAATTTTGAAATTTTCAAGAATTTTTTCAATTCATTAGTGCATCTGCCTATGGCCGTGGTCCGCAACCTTCTTTGAGCCACGGCACCCCTTTTCGTGACGGCCTCACCCTGTGGCACCCCACCATACAAACACAAAATTCGCAGTGTAATAATTTCGGAATAGAAACAAGTTTTCAGTAAAGAGAACTAAAACTTTAATTAATAATTAATAGGTAGGTAGGTAAGTAAAATGTTAATTCTTTTTATAGTAGTAGGTAACTCAAATCAATGTGAAATTTGTCCCTGATGTTTTCGGCAAATTTCTGGGATTCTAGGAGGCAGTTGGGAAAGGCAAACCATCATGTCATCCTCTAATGTGTGGAGGAGCCCTCGCTTCATAATTCGAATCCAGCGCCAGTATCATTGCTGTAAGATTGCTGCGCGCCCTATTGAGAAAAAGATGGAACTCGCCGGTTCACCCCTTCGCCACTACTGTGATGCCCAGCCTCTACACTTCACTACTACTTCTATCGCTAATCTCGTTCAATGTGCCCCCTTTCGATTGTACTGTGCAGAAACTATCGTTTATGAGTGTTTAATACAAGTATTCGCTCCAAGTCGCTCTCCAATCATTTATACAGTCCACACCAGTCCTAGGCCTTAACAATATGCTTTCCAACATTCTTTGCCGTTTTTTCGTTTTCCTGGTCGCAAGTGTCGAAAATCCATGTTCGCACATCCACGAAGTTGAGAACTTGAGAAGGATGTCAAATCAGACTCCGTTTCTTGATCCACCATTCTTTCATCAGCGTCAAATCTTCCTTTCTTAATCACAAATCTATCCATTTTTTCGAAGAGAACTTTACTTATCACAGTGATTGAAGAAAAAACCACTCACGATTGGATAAATTCTAAATCACTGACGTGAACGAATCGTACAAGCAGATTGATCTCGGCATCTCGGGACGAAAACAAAAAACAAGAAAACGAAACAAGGGAGAATGAACATTGAACAGCTGTTGCTCGGCACTTCCGATCAAATCATGACCACGTTGGCACTAGCTCTGCCTTCCGGTTGCTTTTATAATACGTCGCTTCACACATATTACACTAGGTAGCGGATCTGTTAGTGTTTGGGATGTGTTTAGTTCAATCGTGTCCCAATAAATTGCAGTTTCTCCTTTCTTATTATACAAAAAGGTATTCCGATCTCAAAATCTTGCAGCACCCCTGGACGGGGCTCACGGCACCCCGGTTGCGGACCACTGGCCTATGGGATTGAAAAACTAAATGATTGCCGCTGGAATCATCAAAATTGAACAATAATGTGGGAAAACTTAACTGAATAAACGGTACAATAAATATACAACTTTCAGACTTTGAGCGCCGGTTCTTGAAAGAAATACTAACCCGGAACGAGGAACGAACGCCCCTGAGACCCCCTTAAGAAGACACTACGCTCAACATGACCCGGAATTTTTCAAACTTCAATAAAGCCAGCTGCTCGGTCAACCCATTAGCGACCAGCTCAGATTGTAGGAGATGCACGCTGACGTCACCTCGTTCAATAACTTCTCTGATGAAGTGAATTCGGCCAGACTTCTCGCCAGACTCGGCCAGACTTCTGGCCGAGTCTGGCGAACCCCCACTCGAACTTAGGAGAGAGCTGCTGTCGAACCGTTATATGGTATCAATGTATAGTAGGAACGAACCAATGATGAACAAAATTAGAACATTAGCGATTGATACATTAACTGAGCCTTACTGGATGAAGAAAGAATCACCACCCATCTGTGAGAGTTTCTTAAATTGGTCGAATGAAATATCTTGGGTTTCAAACAAAGCATACCTTTACGATATTGTATGCCTTACACACCCACGCTTAATACTCTCTCCATATCCCACCTACCACAGATGGCTTACGCTCCGGGAGTTTGCACTGCTGACTTCGTAGACGCGTACATATCCCAAAAATGGCCCGACTCCACTGTGATCTACACTGACGGCTCTGTAATTAACAACAAAACAGGGTGCGCCTTTTATGACAGCTCCAACAAATGTTCAAAAAGCTTCCGCCTCTGGAACCGAGCTAGCATATATTCCGCAGAAACGTTCGCCATAGTACAAGCTCTAAAGTACGCTCAAGACCTGAGAGAGTCTTGTAAAAGTGTGGTTTTGCTAACAGATTCCCAAAGTATAGTAAACAAGTTGAGACATCTTACACCTAACTCACGACTCACTTACCTTGAAGCGGATATAATAAAAAACGCAGCAACCCTTCACAACCAGAAAAAACCAACAAATCTAATCTGGATTCGCGGGCACAAAGGAGTTCGAGGAAACGACATAGCTGATGAAAAGGCAAGAGCGGCTATTCTTATACCACAAAGGTTAATATCACCCCCATGTTTTCCCCACACAGATCTCAAAGTAACATTTGCTCAATACCTAGCCTGTAAATGGAATGATTTCCACCTCAACTACCATGCGGGACAACGATACATCTCAATGTTCCCCAAACCGTCAAAAATGAGTTGGTTTAGGTCTCAACCGCCGACCGCAACCACTCAATTCCTGAAGTCGATGATCAGACTGAGAACGGGACATGCGCTATGTAATGCTTATCTATTCAAATGCGGACTAATCAACGACAGCAAATGTAACACATGCGACGAAGAAGAATCAGTCCAACACATATTCCTGCTTTGCCCCTCACATGATCAGCAGAGACAGACCATGTTGACTAAAGTAGCTGCACAAGTCGAGAGGCCCTTCAACGTAGACTCACTCCTATCATCAGAGAACTCCATCGTTTACGAAGCCCTTTATACATTTCTCACAGAGATCAAACACAAAGTATAATGATGTTATTTTGCTGTACATGATTTGTATACTATCCTAATGTGATATTTTAAAAAATTTTTATTTCTTTAATCAATTCGTTTTCTACATTTTGTACTGTAAAAATTAACATGCTAGGCTGAATGTATGTACATACGATGCCAATAAAAAAAAAAAAAAAAAAGAAGAAGTGAATATCAATATGCTTGGTTCTTCTGAGATGAACAGGGTTTCCTGACAATGCAGCATTCAGCTCATATGTTCTATCCAGCTTCAGAGAACCTTGTTCTTCACCAAGTTCTTCAGCCAACCATTTCAGACATATTTCTTCTTTAAAGCATGCTGCGAGAGCCATGTACTTCGCCTGGCAACTTGGCAGGGCTACAGTATTTAGACGCAGTGACCAAGTTAAAACTTAAAAAATACATCTATTGAAAATAATGAACCAAAAAGTGATATTCAGGTAGCTACTGCCTTGAAGAGAGCGAACTCACATTTTGTTCGAGTATCACAGATAAGTTTTTGATCTCTTCTTGAGCAACCTCGAGTTGGTGGTTCGTCTGGAGGTGAACCATCCGCAGCGCCTGCAGCTCTCGCTGCACAACGAAAGTCGTTTCCTCTTCTTCCGCTCTGGAAACCTGCCCACGGACCAGCCGTTGCGCCAGCTCGGACGATTCCGCTTCTAACAGCTCAACACGCTGTTTCAACAGCCGGTTTTCTTGTCGTAACCTCTGAAGAAGAGAAAAAAATCAAAGTTGAATTACGGATTTTTTTATCAACCGATCATAGAGAGATATTTGATTTTTCAGACGTAAACAGGTACATAAAAAAAGTCATGGTACAACACAAATAGGCAGAGGAAAGCCGGAACTGGAAAAACCCAGCAAAGACCCCACAGGAATATGCACCTAACAACCAGTCTATCAAAGTACCTAGAGTCTTTGCAGTTCTCTAGAGACATTTTTCCGGTCAAGGTGCTGTTACTTCTTCATAAAAGCATTTGAATAATAACAGCAAAACACTCATCTGCTGATATCTTGACGAAGAGCCTGCCTTTTTTTTTCAAAGAACTCCCCTGAAAGACGCAGGGGGTACGCCATAAATATAAATAAATTAATTAATCAAATATAATGGGGAGGACGCCCAGGACTCACCCGACGCCAGCCCTAGGGATGAGGGAAGATGAGGAAGTTTGGGGTAGAAGTGAGGGATGAGGGGAAGTGCCTCTATAAAAACGACCACCAGTTCAAATAGGTATGAGCCGAGCAGGACAGGGTGGTGACACCACGGAGTACGCCTACTGAGATGCCCAACTCGCGCAACTCCGTGGCAATTTTCTCGCACCACGACAAGGTCGCAGCCATCACCCTGATGTAGTTGGGTGCCTCTCCTTTTAGCTCTGACACGGATTGCCGTAAATCATCTCTATCATACTTTCTTATCTTAGCCCGCCAAGTCTGCTCCATGTCCAAGCTGCCTGGACAGAACAGGCGTTCCCGTTGTGAAAATTCGTGATCCCCACTCTTACACGCATGGACAGTGACCACAGGCGATCGGCGCAGCCTGATTCCGGGTTTACCAACTGCGCCCGAGAAGAAGCAGGGAACCTTCTCTGTACAAGCCCCCTTCACACTCGCTTTCGGAGCTTCCCATCTAACACCTTTATTGCCGGCTGGTTGGCTCACCTGCACAGATGATCCGTTGTCAGGGTATCACAGCCTTCCGCAATAGCTGGACCATCTTCCGCGGTGAATTCGCCATTACTATAAATGTCTTTTTGCTCGAAGCTGCCTCGTCTCGCCTTTTTGCCTCCGTTTTACAAGTTTCAAAACCCTCATCTCCGATCGTTTTACTCGGAAGATATCCTATCTAGTACGAAGCCTTGCCATCGATTGCTGGACTTGTGGTGCTGTTTCCACCCCGAAAAGGAGCGCCAACGACGTTGGATCTTCCCTTTGGAGAAGGCTGTCTTCCAAAAAGGCCTTTCCACGTGTTCAGCTGCCGCCTTCAACCGCAACAGCATCAACGACCGCCCTTCACGGACAGAAGCACACTTCAGATACCCTCTACAAGGTACCGCAATTAAATAAAATGATTCCTATGGCCATAGGTAGGGGTTTATTCGTTCTTTCAAAATAATAAACGTATCTTTACAACTTTTTCAATAGAATCTTCTCATTTCGAACCTCTGCTCACACACTCATAAAATTCAGTACTCAAAATTTAGTTCAATAAAGCAATATACCCTTCAGGTCTGGAATCCTTTAATTCCAGTGGTCATTCAGAGCAATTTTAACCATTTAGGTTTTTTCATTCCCTTTGGAATTTCAGGAATCTGGGAAATTGGAGAGCACGAGGTGTATCCCCTCCCATTCCGCCCACTGCCATTGACAACTTGGACATCCAGGATAATGCAAGACTGGTCGGGCTTGACGGTAACGATGTAAGGCTTCTTACCCTGGTCACTTGGCATGTGATACAATCTCTCCCTCTCAACATCCCAGCCGCTAGATGACAAGGCACCTGCTATCTGCTTGGTGACCGCATCATGACGTAGAATGCGGCCCCCATGAGTCCGAGGACGCTGCTGCACCACATGATACAGATGTTCATGTCCACTCCAACAGGCGCGGCAAAGGGGTAGCGTTGTCCCATGACTACCTCTTGAACACCGTACCACAGTTGGCAGAGTTGCCATGCGGACGGCGTAAACACACACTCATCTGCTGACATCTTGACGAAGAGCCTGCCTACACAGCAACACACTCATCTGCTGACACCTTGACGAAGAGCCTGCCGACACAGCATCACCTGTTTCTGCTTCTTCATTCTAATTATTTCTACTGTTTTCTATGCAATTAAATACATAATCCAAAATCATGATGGAGTTCCTTAGATTTCACGTTTACAGGTGCTTACACGATATCATTAGTGTATCTGCCTAGAAAATCATAAAGACAGTCTGAAAAACTCACACATGTTTTGCGATCTACCATTTGGCGTTTCCATTTGAAGAGACCGGCATTGGTGAAACTGCCCAACTTCAAAATATCGTCCATAACGGGAAAATAACTCCAGCTGCCAGAGAGACCGCCACGAGGCAGACTCCACAACAACTGTGTCAACTGAGCACGAGGTCAAAATACGATATTCAAGCTATCAAGGCCACCGGACGAGTATTTCCTCGTGATTTAGTCACCGAAACAATTCTAATCAAATTTAACACGCTCAACGACAAACAGTTCTTCCTGCTCCAGAAATGAATCCGTTTATTTGCACACTTTGCCTGTAACCAAGCTTATTTATTATTTTGAACTCTCCCTGTGGCTTCTTCCACAACAGAGCTGTTAAACATCTGTTTTACAAAATCATTAGAAGAAAAAATGCCAACTTTCAATGAAGATCTTGAGAATTAATTATATATTAAGGCTATCTACATTATTTTAAGAGTTTAAAATTGCTAGTATTAGGGATGAGTGACGGGTGCCTTAATTATTCGAAAATGTTAACGAAACAGAACCCGTAGGTGGCGTTTGAAAAACACTGCTCCACTGTGGGATTTTGTACTCGAAAAAAACTACTGGAGAGGCAACAACTGACTTACTTGGAGAAGTGATTTGAGCGATCGTAATGTTTTCAATGGATGCATTAGGTAAGGTTCAGGATAATGGGGAAAGTCGTAAAGAATCGTCATCGTCGGGAGACCTTGAGCGTGACTTATCCTCCAGTGGATTTTATAACGCCATTAGGAGGACCGATAAAAAGAAGCCATCGCCCACCTAGACTCGCTTATATTTTCGCGAATAGCGACACTCGTTTTCGCTCCCTTCCAGCCATCGGGGGGAAAAAAAATTTGGGGACCATAATTTTCATAGGGGACCACCTATACACCAACCAACACAATCTTTGAAAATTTCATCGAAATCGGCAATAACTTAGTATAGTTTTTATTTTCGAACTACGCAGATTATTTTTCAGAGAGAAAAACATGTCGGCTATTCAGGAAAAAAAGGCAGAAAGAGCAGGAATTGGCGATTAGAACCTTTTTACAATTGAATTTTCAATAAATTACTTACACATTGGTAAGTTACAAGGAAATTGAATTTATACCATAGGTTTCAATTCTTTGAACCTTGCTCAGTTACAAAGCTCTCCGAAAATGCCTATTCCGCCACTTCCTGCCCTTCCGAAGTACTCAACTCACTATTTCACAGTCAGTTTCCAAACGGAAACTACACATTCACAGATGGTTCTGTTTCTGGTGGGAGAGTAGCTTGTGCTTTCTATGACAAGACAAATAATCTTGCTAAGCAGTTCCGTCTCTGGAAATATGCTTCAATTTTCTCTGTAGAGGCATATGCCATTATAAAAGCTATTGAGTATGCCTTGGACCGGTATGACAACAGACCATACTTAGTGATTATTTCAGACTCCCAAAGCGTACTCCAGAAACTCAAACACAAAGGTCCCTCAACGAAACTCAGCCACATAGAAATCTCCATCCTCAACGCCATAGACATCCTCGAAACGAGAAATCAGCTGGTGAAGTTCATTTGGATAGGAGGCCATAAAAAAATCCATGGTAACACAATTGCGGATCATGAAGCCCGAGAAGCTCTACACCTTCCAATGAGGTTGTGTCAACCTCCATGCTTCCCACACACCGACCTCAAACGTTCTCTATCACAATCTCAGCTGAACGCCTGGAGAAATACCATGTTGAGTACCCGGCGGGTAGTCGGTATAAAGAGTTGTTCTCTCCTCCATCTAAAAAGTGCTGGTACCACGAAACGCCCTCTCCTAGATTCAAAGCCTTCTTCAAAACAATTACCAGGTTACGCTCAGGCCACAGTCTCACCAAAGAGATGCTCGAAAGATTCGGGATGATTGATGACAACATGTGCTCCTTCTGTGGAAATGAGATTGAGACCATCAAGCATGTAGTCCTGGAATGCCCAGCGTCCCAGTTACAAAGAGAAGAGCTCTTCAAGGAAATCACCGACCACTCACTACAACCCTTCAACTTAGACACCCTCCTCGCAACTGGAACTGATCCGATCCATTGTGCTCTCTTTAAATTTCTCTCCGCCATAAACTTTAAAGTGTAATTTAATGTATATATCTTGACTTCATAGCGGTTAGTTATGGCTGTATGTAATTCTTTTGCGAAGCCAATAAAAGGAAAAAAAACAATTTACCCTGAGCTCCACCATGTCTTCCTGTTCTTTGGTTTTCATGACTGTGTACTCTTTTTGAGCTTCTGCATCCGCTTTGCGTTGAACTTGACGTTGTACGCGATGTTCATGACGGCTTCGGGGTCGCTGTCAGCTCGAACTGGAAGCTCCTTTTGGAAGTACTGAAAATAATGAAAATAACACAATGAGACAAATCGCATTAGGAAATTCAAGTGCAACCTCCCTGTGAGTCACAATCTCTGAGGTAGGGATTATAAAATCACCAGCTTATTTAGCTGAGCCCAAAGTTTTGTGACAGGTCTTGACAATAATAATAACAACTATCACATAAGAATCCTCAACACTACCCCCTACTTATAATTTCGTCAGAAAGATAACTTTTAATCCAGTTTTTCCGTCATGAGAAGGTTAACAACTCTTTCTATAGCTATTTGGTTTTTTTTTACGGAAGTGGGGAAACTCTTTAAGAGCGAAGGGGAAGTTCACCCCAACAGTGTTGGACTCCCAATGAATTGGGGCTACCAACTAAAAGCCCACTCCCTCTGCTTAGGACTCACCCCGGGACCACTTGTACAGTATTACTTCAGGGTGAGCCCTTTTTTTGTGCCAAATGGCTGCTCCTACTTCTGGTCTCCTTCAATTCTATTCCTCATCTTCTTCCATCTTCCTTCTTCTAGGAAGAAGATAGCTATTGGAGTGAGAAGTCCAACACTTATCTTGTCCATCAACTCTTCTATAAGCTTTGGATTCTTCTATTTTAAATTATTCTAGCACTCCGGGTCTTCAAACCGGGTCTTCAAACTCATTGTAGCATGACTGAGTACTGCCAGACTTCGGTCGGCCTGGCATTTTCTCCAAGGATAAACACTTTAGGCCCGGGAGCCGCCATGGTGGGTGGGCCCCGTCCCGACCGGGCTGCCAACACCCATTTTTTTCCTTCCTCATTTGTAAAAGGCTGCATAAGAAACGGCAAAGCACACGAGTTCCTATTTTATAATCACGACTTATATACAGGGTGTCCCATAAGTTATCCATCCAGCTTCGGTAGTAGTTCTACAACTATTTGCAACAAAAAATGTCATTTTGTAAGCCCTTTAAAATCCGACTTTTTTACTTTTAAGACTTGTTTTCGTGTTTTCAACCTTAAAACCATTAAAACGGTCGTAACTCCCTCAAATTTCACTCAAAAATTAACATTAAGGATACCGTTGGAAAGAGCGTAAAATGTCTCAATAGATGAGCCGATGATATGATGAACCAGAAAAACAGAATGCTAGAGTAGTCGTTTTACCTCAAACTTAAAAAATTTTCAGTTCGGGCGGCATTTTTGATTTTTTTAATTTTGATGATTTTTTCTTATTAAACAAGGTATTTGCCAAAGGGCTCAAAAGCTTAAAAATTGCTCCATTTTATCAGCTATCCAACGGTAATAATCCACAAATATTTTACAATCGAATTTATGGGAGAAATTTATGTTGGAACGCGGAAAAACGTGCATTTTTTTCAACGAAATCGATGGTTTAACGGAACTCCGGGGTCTGCTCCGCCGCCGCTCCTCCCGAGCCCCAAGTTTCCCCGTTAAACCTTCGATTTCGTTGAAAAAAATGCACTTTTTTCCACTACAGAACAAGGTAGTGAAGTAAGGTTGTTAGTTCATGTACCCAAGCATCAAAGTTTTCGTGACGATTTTTCAGTTCATATGCCAAGCAAAATGTAAGGTTGGTTGATTGTTCTCTAATACGCAACACGTGAGTCTATTTATTTATTGGTCGCGTGAGCAGATTTGCTTAGTTTTCGTAACGTTTTTTCAGTTCATGTGCCAAAGCAAAGACATGAAAAAGGTCAAAAATAAAGGATTTTAAGGGGGTTTAATGACAATAGGCATTATTGACATGAACAATGACAATAGGCCACTCCAAGGTTCCACACTTGCGCCATTTGTTTGTTCATTTTCGCTGTCCTTTTTTTAATTTTTTTTATTTATGCATTTCAACGAGGAATGATCACGACCCCTTCAGAACACTGTCACCAGAGGGTACAGACAAGAAATGATAATCTCTCTCTGATGTTATCCATTTCGGAGGCTTCCAGGAGGAAGGTTATTATTCCGTCCATTCCATCCATGTGAACCTTCCGTCGACAGCCGTTCTACCCCCTCCAATGGTTGTCTCGTCTTTTCCATCCTTCCGTCCCATGTGGATCCAGCTTAACGACTGAACCGCAAAATAACGTTATCTGAAATGAGAATCTCTTGGATACTATAAAATACTACGCACACACGCCTTTTTTTCAAACGTGTGATATCTAATTAATTTTTCTACCGCATTTTATTGCTTCTGAGTCTACCAAGGTAGCGGAAGCTTTGTTTTCAATTTTCAAGGATGAAAAAAAAGTTCTCCAAAATCAAAATTTTCACTCGCGTTTTGCGTTTTAGACCTTTCTGAACAATTTTGGTTTTGTGTCTGTCTGTGTGTGTGTCTGTGCGTCTGTGTGTCTGTCATGAATTCCTTGTAACGCGCATAACTATACGAAGTTATTATCCAATTTCTTTGAAATTTTGAGGGATTGTGTGGGTTAGTGTGTAGACGGTCCCCTATGAAAATCATCATCCCCGGACTGATAGAAGCGACTGTGCATGCGCAAACGTGAATTCCTAGTAACAGGCATAACTTCCACATTTTCTACCCAATTTCGATGAAATTTTCAGGGATTACGCGGATTAGGTTGTAGATGGTCCCCAATGAAAATCAAGGCCTTAAAATTCACAGAAGCTTCTGTGCATGCGCAAACGTAAAATCCTTGTAACAGCCATAACACTTACAGTTTTCATCCGAATTTGATGAAATTTTCTAGGATTGTCCAGATTATCGTGTAGATGGTCCCCTATGAGAATAGTGAAAGGTACTTAGAGATTGGTGTTTTGAGATTAACTACTATGCATCGGATCATCTATATAATCGGGTTATGGATACGAGGAAGCTATGTGCCCACACCCACTTGGCAGACGTTTTTAACATTGGGAGAAAAGTTGGAGTGTAGAGGTTTCAAGGTGCAGAATCCAAATTTAAGGTCAAAAACCTCAATTCCCGACCCACCGAAATACTTCATTGTTGGTCCTTTAAAATCAATTAAACCTCTCGATCAGCCTCAACACAACATGGAGTCCCTTT
>CM019171.2:27326230-27445388 GCA_009739505.2 Apolygus lucorum
ACTATCAAAAAGTGATTGGTCCATCATTATTTTTGGTAACAAGTGCTTTAAAATTAGTTGTTTCTTGTCAGTTACCAATCATGTGCCACGAATGGTCTCATTATAATGATAAATACTGAAGAGGATATTACGAGTCTTGAAATTTGGCTTGATTCTGATTTTTATAAGTAAAGAGTTGGTTTTCATTAGTTTTTCAATAAAAATTGTTCTGAAATGAGTTGTTAGTGGTTTTTTTTTACCTCAGAGTACTAAAAAACAATTTTTAACTGTTTAAGTTCGATTTTTAATTGTTTTCAATAAGTTTAAGTTCGATTTTAAATTAGTGATGATTATCACCCCCTATGTGGGGGGTGATATTGATCAATTTAATTTTTTTTTAAATGAGCTTAATTCAACAAAATTCCAAAGTTTGATATAGGATACTGTTCGTAAGATGTGGGAGAATATAAACTATTTTTTTCAGATTTTTTTAAATTATTACACTGGTAGTTTTCAAGGAAAAACTGTAGAAATTGATCACTATCACCCCAGTCTACGGTACTAATTTCTTTGTACACCCCTTTGCCCAAAATACCATTGGAGTCTTTGGTGCAACGAAAAAATCGTAGGAATTCCACAGCTGTCCCAAGTAACCAAATTAACTAAATTTAAATTGCAATTTTCAAATCAATGAACAGAGCTGATTTTTTAAAACATGTTTTCTGAGCTATTGGAAGTTTAAAAATGAAGTTATGATCAGAAATCGATGAAAAATTTGTATGGTCCAATTTGGGTTGAGACAAACAGGAGTTAGTTGAAACGTAAAATTTTATTTTACTTTAGTGAATAATACAATTTAATTGTAATTGATTCAATCGAAAAGTTCCTCGTGAAAACCCTGTGGGCGGGTTATAAAAACACCGTGGGCGGGTATTGTGTGGAAGTATTGGCGAGCTTGTTTCAAGAAGATTTTTCTCGAGATTATCTCTGGTGCCCTCCGTCCGAGACTTTTTTGTGATGTGATCGATTAGGAAAGCATGTTTGCACAGCAAGGGTGGAGTCCGTCCCTCTTTTGATCGATTCTCCTCCCATTTTCGCGATGAGAAACTAAAGTCTGTTCATGCAGCATGAGTTAATGAGCGAATTTTCAATAAAATATTTAGTTGAATACTGTCAAACCTTTGGTTAAACATATTAAAAAACACGTATATAGTTGATTTTTTCGATTTTCAGTATATTTTAGTACCACACCAACATACTATATACACAGAGTATTTTCAAGATGTTAAGAGTCGATTTTCATTTTCTACTTGTCTCCTCGCACTCATAGAGTACTCACTCGGCTATTTCATTTTTGGGTACAACAATATGGTGTAAGTTACATTTTTTTGAGAATTTTTAATTTCTGAAAATACTTTATATCACAAATTTTTGCTGAATCCGAATAATATACCATATATTATTATGTGTATGATAGTACTCTTAATTAATATCTCCAAAAACCCTAAAAACACGTTTTTTGGCATTTTTTACCTATAATTTTGAATTTTGGATTCTCTTACCCGAAATTCATGGCTAACGAACTCGCCTTCTCTTTTGTTATTCTGAACATTTTGGCAAAAACTTGAGTTTAAGAAAAATTTCGTGTTGTAGATTGTGAGTACATTGCAATAGTTTCGTTTTCTTTGAAAATTCGCTAATATAGGAAATAAGGTCGCCCTGAAATATGAAGAGTCTTAAGTTTCTTGTTCTCATTCTTGTCCAAGTGCCTGTCAGCATGATGAATTTTATGTCTTTTCTTAGGCATATCAACGAAAAATCGTCACTAAAAAGCATCACAAAACTGGTCAGTTAGTTTTTTAATGATTTCCAACAACCAAGTCGTTGTTGAGTTGGAAGAAGTGTAAACAACATTTGCGGTAAGAGATTTGTTACACGTCTACAAATAATTGGCTGGTGGGGGGGAAAACCAGGTTAGTCGTTCTTTGGTGAAAATCGAGATATCTTCACTGAAGGCGTTATTTTGTGTCAGCTTTCGTTTGCTATCATGCTTCCTATTGGCTACATATCTCTCAATCCCGGAATTTCTGTTTCGAGCACAGACCGGTAACTGAGTTTACCTACTTTTTCCCAGTGTACTAAATTGCGCTTAACCAGGCAAGTAGGTTTTCTTATGGTGGGTGAGCAGGTAAGTCTGAAAATTTGGTTGCTCGAAACCAAGTAAGTATGGAAAACCGGGTAACTCGAAAATTTAAAAAAAACCATTGAATTTACCATTAAGCTGTAATTTGAGGGGCTATTATTTCGGTTTTAGGATACATACAAAATTTGTATGTATCCTAAAACCGAAATAATAGCCCCTCAAATTACATCCTATTTAATAGGAAAAACATTTTTGAAACTTTAAAATGGTCTCCTCTAAAATTCCATTTTTTTACTTACCTGGTCCCTCCCCTACGACGGCCGATTATTGAGAAAGCATATTATTAAAGGTAGGTAGCCAATGTGTTGCAGACTCGTATGCAAGCGTTTCTAAGATGTTAAGAGCCCTTTTGGTTTATTATTTTCAATAATGAACCTTTGAAATCGACCAAGAAAAAAAAATTTCAACACCCCCTCAAAATTTGTTGGTTTACGTTTCAAGGTACGTAGAATCCAAAAATCAATAAAAATTTGGCCGTCCGTACGCCGTACGCGGCACTTTTGCCACTTAGCATTGACCGGTTTTGATGAAATTTGGTATGTAGGCTCCATTTGGGGTCTAGTTGTGCCCCGAAGATTTTGGTTGATGTACGTCACTTCTAAGGGTTCAAAAATGAATTTTGAAAACGCCCTAACTCAAAAAATTTTGATACCTATAAAGGTGTTGTTTTTCCTTCAATTTAAGATTCTATAGAATTTTTAGAATTTTTTGAGACCACGCGGAGCCCTGTAGGACAAACCGTTTGCTCCCTACGAGAATTTAAGGGTTTTACGTACGACAAGTCAGAAACACGAGGGTGAATCGCAAAAGAGGCCTAATCTCCGTTCAAATTATAGCTGACCGAAATGCGATCGATGTTTTTCTTCATGTTGGATGGTTGGTGGCTTTGCAGACGAGTGATCAATATAGAAAAATAATAAACCATTGTGTAATGATTTGCAGCGTTATTATCTCCAAATTTGCTACCCAAAACCCTGTGCTACTGACGCAGTGCTCTAAAAACCATGAAAAGTTTGCACTTTTGGTTTATTATTTTCAATAGTGAACCTTTGGAATCGACCAAGAAAAAAAAATTTTTAACACCCCCTCAAAATTTGATGGTTTACGTTTCAAGGTACGTAGAATCCAAAAATCGAATAAAAATTTGGCCGTCCGTCCGCCGTACGCGGCACTTTTGCCAGTTAGCATTGACCGATTTTGATGAAATTTGGTATGTAGGCTCCATTTGGGGTCTAGTTGTGCCCCGAAGCTTTTGGTTGATGTAGGTCACTTCTAAGGGTTCCAAAATCAATTTTGAAATTTTGAAAACGCCCTAACTCAAAAAATTTGATATAAAGGTATTGTTTTCCTTCAATTTAAGATTCTATAGAATTTTTAGAATTTTTTGAGACCACGCGAGTTCTGTAGGACAAACCGTTCGCTCCCTACGCAAATTTAAGGGTTTATATTGAAATATATATATATAAATGAATCAAAACACGAGTGTGAATCGCAAAAGAGGCTTAATCTCCGTTCAATTAGAGCTTACCAAAATGCGATCAATAGTTGGTGATTTTGATTTTTTTATTTTGATTTTTTGATTTTTTTTTTTTTTCTTTTTTCTTCATATTGGATGGTTGGTGATTTTGTAGACGAGTGATCTATATAGAAAAATAATAAACCATTGTGTAATAATTTGCAGCGTTTTTCAGTTCTGTCTATCTGTCTGTTTCTAAATAATGCGATAACCACTACGTTTAAATCACGAGGAAAGAAGAAAGTCTTGTTGTCAGTTGAACGATAATGTTTGTCGCTCACACATCTCATTTGACATCCTTCCAGTCACTTCTAGTCCCAGAAAGGCTACGTGCTAAGGTGGCGCCCAAGGTCTGACAACGGGACTGTCCCGTTAAAATAAGAACCTCGCAGATGATGAATCCATATAAAGAACTCATTCTTTTGAATTGGGATTGTCTACTGCCTAATCATACTAAAAATCTCCCTACAAAAGTGCGCCAAATAGATTTGTTCTAATTCTATTGATTGAAAAAAGGTCTTGGTGGTGGTGCCTTTATAACAATAGACGTCGGAGATTGATGATTTCCTCTTCCTCCGACGACCCCCAGGCTCGACCGCAATCGTTCAATTAAAACGGCAAATTATTTTTGCAAGGAGGCCCACAGTATGAGTCTACGTTATTCCTTCCACGTTATGGTGCGGTTGTAGTTAAACCTTACAGTTAATCAAGGCTTTATCGAGCTAAAATGTGCGAGTGAATTAAATAAGTTAGAGACGGAATAAGTCAGAAGTTATAATGCAAATTTTTCCACGGAACGAGATATTAATAATTATGACAGCGGAACTGTTATATTTTTTAATTTCAACATGGAACATGTTTTAGCCGTGAGCTAACTGACCAAAAAGGTCACAAAATTGTGTTTCAAAAATAGCGACCCCCCCTATTTTTAATGCATTATATGTTGCTAGGGATAATATAACTTATGTGTTATCCAACCCACTGAAATCGTTTACTATTCATTGAAAAGCTATTGATTTATCCAACATTTTATTCTGACTCACGTTGCCATTTTTTCTCTCCTTACCCTATTTATAAGGACTGGAAAATACGCTTTGTTACGTCAAAAAACAATTATTGAGAATGCTTATTATTATAAATAGGTAGCGAAGTATTTTTTAAATGCATTTTAGATATATGTTGCAAGGGATAATATAACTATTGTATTCTGCACTAGATTTGGCTAAAACATGTTCCATGTTTTCATAATGGGGTATTTCGGTGGGTCGGAAATTCAGGTTTTTGTCCTCAAATTTGGATTCAGCACCATTGAAACCTATACACTCCAACTTTTTGCCCAATGTTACAATAACATTACAGAGATCACACAAGGCTGGCCTCCCTAAAGCGAGCCTGAAGGCGAGCCAAGTCAGCAACCACTACCTACTTGCTACGTCACACCCTGCTGCCATCGTTCAAATCTTCAACATTTATTAGCCTCCTAATTTCTTCTAACATTTTCTCGACGATAGCCATACTCCTTTGACATTTTTTTTCAAAATTTACTGAAATACCCCATTTTTAGTTTTTACTGAATTTTTTAAAATTTAGAATTAATTAATATTTGGCAACTTTTTTTATTTATCTAAAAACAGCAATACGTAACTATACCAAACCCCTGGGGGTTTAGGTTTGGATGGGGAAAGTAAGCCGTACCCTGCTGCCGAATGTACCTGCTGAATCCCAAATAACATGCTGCTGATACTTGACGTAAATTTTGTTTATAATGTTGACATTATCCTAACCCTGATAAAATGATGTTTCGTTGTTTGTGCAGGCTGATTGAGACTGACGCCAAAAGTCTCAATTCCATTTCCAACAACAGTGGACACTCTCGAAAGAGCTCCGACACTTCCCAGATCTCACTTACCTCAGGTGAGGTCCAAAATTTCATTTAGTCTTCGAATTAATCTACAGTTGATAGTGATTGTTATAACAGTAACGAGCGTCTAAACCACACCTACAGCATTAGTTCATGTATCCTCCGCTAGGGGTAATAAAGCGTTTTTCCTTTGAATCATATGAAATAAGCTTAGTTACCTATTGATGGATTGGTGATTCAAGGAAAAGATGATTTACTATCCCTAGCGGAGGATACATGAACTAATGCTGTAGGTGTATGGTGTACTAATGGTGTAGGTGTATTTTTGTGTAACAGTAACGTTCGTGATATATTACGTAGGTTTCACCACATTGACTATCATTTTTGAGTATGAACAAATTATTAAAATGTTTAAAAGTTCTGTTTTTTGATTGCATGAGTTTTGTCACGTTAACACTAATTAGACCATGGTATCACTGGAGTCACCGAAAACATCTCTAGAACTCCACTGCTGTCCCATGGTGCCACCGGAGTAACCATACCAAATTGAAATTTTAAATTTAAAGGATCAGAATTTTTTTGGGCTATTGGAAGTCTCAAAATAGAGCTATGACGAAAATATCCAAAAAAAATCGATGAAAAAAAATGTCATAATGTTTGTCAACATCAATTTTTGTCTTTTAATAACTTACAAAAGATGGTACAAAAAATCAGCTCTGTCCGTTAATTTTCAAATTGCAATTTAAATCTAGAACTAGATTATAAATAATATATAATCGATAACTAGATTAACTTTAATCTAGTGACACCTTGGGACTGCTGTGGAATTTCTAGGATGTTTTGGTGACACTAGTGACACCATGGTCCAATTAGGGTTAATTGTATTATTGTTTATATTTATTTAGTTATCGTATGAGGACTGATGTTCATTGGATGAAGTTACTAGTAATAAGTTACGACTTGAGATAATCATTATTCCATTATTTAACAATTTCCATAGTAGCCTTACAGGTCTTTTATGTATTTTGCTTCCTCACTACCGAAGGTAGGGAAGCTTTGTATTCGTGAAAGAAGTGAAAAAAAAAGTCCTCCAAAATCAAAATTTCCACTTGCTTTTTGCGTTTTAGAGCTTCCCGAACAATTTTGGTTCCGTGTCTGTCTGTCTGTCGGTCTGTCTGTGGTCAATCCTTGTCCCGGGCAAAACTATACTAACCTGTGGTCCAATTTTGATGAAATTTTCAGGGATTGTGCGGGTTAGGTCCTAGACGGTCCCATATCAATTTCAGCACCTTCGGACCAATAGGAGCGAGTGCGCATGCGCAAACGTGAATTTCCTGGAACCTCGGTTTCTAATCAACCGATTTTGCTCAAATTTGGAGGTTAGTTAGGGACTAACTTCTAAGAGACACCCTATAAGTTTCAATCAAATTGGTCAAGCAATAGCCGCTGCGTATGCGCGAACTTTAAATTTATTGTTACAACCAAAACTCCGCGACTATTCAACAAATTTCGATGAAATTTTCAGGGATTGTGTGGGTTAGGTCCTAGACGGTGGACCTAACCCACCTAAACTCAAATTACAAGTATATAACAAATTAATACCCATAATCCTAATACGTACACCTATTATAGTTTTAGTATTGAATAATAATAATAATCATTATCGTCATAACTTCGTAGTTTTATTTTATACCTACACTCTCGTTCTTTTATTTCAGTGGTTTATATACCACAACTATTTACAACACTATTATAAACATTAATACCTGCAACCCTATCCCGCATATTATCGCCAATATTTTGGTATTCAATAACTCTTTGAATCATAATTTTTTCGCCAACTGATTCTATACGTCCATGTTACAATGAGTGAGGAAGCTATACTGCCCACCCAACTTGGCAGACGTTTTTATACTCTGTATGTACAATCTGTCATTCTGCCTGCTTTTAATGAGGAGACTACAATTTACAATACATTTATAATGAAAAAAAGGCACATCAAAAGTTACTTATAAGTACAAACAAACAATAAATTCTTGAAGATATCAAAATAAATTACAAGTTATCTACCATTTTCCTAATGACGTAATTCACAATGAGCAGCAAAAGTACATAATTAAAGAATTGCCCACCTATTATTTCCATAATGGCTTTTATTGATGAAAAATAACATTCGTTCGATTGAAAGGATTATGAAAGGATGGGTTTCGTCACACAAGTTGCCGCCAGGAGCGCTTGGTTAGCGATTTTTTTTTTTTTTTTTTTTTTTTTTTTAATAAACTCCCCTCAAATACAAAATGTCTTTTGTGACGGAGGGGGCACGCCATAGACACAAAATAAATAAATAAATCAAATATAATGGGGAGGACGCCCAGGACTCACCCGACGCCGGCCCTAGGGATGAGGGATGATGAGGAAGGTTGGGGTGGGCGCCGCACTGACTCTCCCCGTGTCTGAGGAAATGAATGAGGAAAAGTTCTAAATCTCGTAACAATGAAGGTTCCTGATAAACACGTTTCTCAAATTAGTTCAAACTCTGTTTATTGTAATCGTAAAAGCTGGAGTTACGGCTTGACCGTCCTTGACGCCAGTGACTCCATTTTTCCTCCATCCATTCTCAAAGAAACTACTTACTACTACTTGCACTGAATTAGGCATCTCATTCCTTATCTGACGTCTGCAAGACCTTAGGAATCATCAAAACTCTTTAAAATTCACTTGTTTGGCAGAGTTGGGATTATTCGAATAAAAATTTAGTTGAACTAAAGTTGAAACTAAAAACTAAAGTTGTTTCATCTTTTATTCGTAGTTTCGGAACTAAAAATGAAACTAAATTTTTTTTTCCTCGCCTGTTTTACTAATTTGATGGGGACGTGTTCGGAAGTAAAATTTATAATCTCATGACTGAAAACTTTGATTCTAACGAGACCAATCCTTCCAAAATTGAAATGCTCGATATTCTCAAGGCCAATCTACCTAAGTAGGTACACTTCCAGCAAAACTCCAGATTCCTATTTAATTTTCTCTAATCTGCATTCTGTGAACTTTTTTCGGCAATTTCAAATTTCTCCTTTTTCCAACAAACTTTAATTTTTTTAAATAGAAATTTATAAGGCGACGTACTACCTTACAGCACCCCTGTTTGGGTTTATAAAACATCTTTTCATTTTATCGTTTTCCATTGTCTCTGGACTCTCCTGTGCTGTATTCCATTTTTCGAACAGTTTTGTCAATCCAATAAAATATTCATTTTTTTCCTCTAGACGTAGGTAAGGAATGACTCATTACCCTCAATTCTTCGATACGTTTCTGAAAACGTTTGATGTTCAACTTGAAATGGTGGAGAGGGGAGCAAACCTGAATCTATTTATGAATATTTTTCGATTCAGATTCTTATAAAACTTTCCTGCATCCCCTTTTGACATTTTCATGTCTTTGCTTTGGCACATAAACTGAAAACTCGTCACGAAAACTTGCTCACGCGACCAATAAATAAAATAGACTCACTGTGTTGCGTAGAGAACAATCAACTGTTTTCTTAGTTTGGTGCTTGGGTACATGAACTAACAACCTTACTTCACTACCTTGTTGTGTAGTGGTTGACATGAAAATGTCCCTGTATGTTGCAGACTCGTATTTATTATTAATTTTGGTCAATTTTTGGGTTGAGGGTAAGGAAAAGAAGTGCTAATCCTCTTGGTTCTTCAAATCCAAACGCTTTCGTTTTAAATTCAAAAACATGTTCAGGGTTTTGTTTTAATTAAATAAATGCCTCTCCATTTTTATAGGGTAGTGTATGTCCATTTAAATCTATAGGTATAGTAAGCAGGTACCTACTCATTTTTAGGACGTCCCACAGTAAGACTTGGGCGTCCTTATGCGATCGATCTGGGGGGAAGGAGGACAACACTCAACAGAAATAAAACCAGATTTTAAAATAAAAACCAGATTAACCAGATTTTCATACAGCTTTTGCCACTTCTCTTCATGGTGACGCTTGGCTAAAACGTAAAACTCCTCCTTAGATTTCAAGTAGTTTAGAGTGGTTGCCTCTCTTGTCGCTTTCCTTGCAGCTATATCTACTTTTTCATCTTTTTAGACCTACACGTGTACCTTCACCCACAATAAGAAAACATGAATATTGCTATTTTTAAACATGGAAGCTAGTTCAATTATTTCTTTAATCAGGTGATTTTGGTTCATTGTTTTCAATAATAAGCCTTTGGAATCGAGCAAGACAAAAAAAATTTTAACCACCCCCCCCCCCCCCCCCCAATTTGATGTTTTACGTTTCAAGGTACGTAGAATCCGAAAATCGAATAAAAAATGTTCCGTCCGTCCGCCGTACGCGTCACTTTTCTTAGCAACACTGGACCGATTTGGTTCAAATTTGGTATTTGGCCTCTTTTGGGGTCTAGTTGTGCCGCGAAGCTTTTGGTTGATGTCAGTCACTTCTAAGAGGTGAAAATTGAGGGTTGAAATTTTCAAGAGTGCCCTAGCTCGAAAACTCTCGAAATAAACGTATCGTTTTTTTTTACCAATTTTAAATATGTAGTATTGAATTTTTAAAACTTTTTGAGACCACCCTGAGCTCTGCATGACAATCCCTTCGCTCCCTACGAGTATTTAAGGGTTTTCCTTGGATAAAACAGAATCACGAGTGTGAATCACAAAAGAGGTCTAATCGCCGTTCAAATTTTATCTGACTAAAATGCGATCGCTGTTAATTTCTTCGATTTGTATTCAGTTTTGCTTTCTGAGCAACCAGTAATCAAATTTCCGTATGAAGCTGTCCATTTTTCGAATCGAGTGTGAAGCGTTTAGTTCTTTCTAATAAACTTGATTGTGAAGATGTAGTACCTACCTATAGTAAAGTACCTACCTATAGTAAGTACCTACCAATAGTTGGTAGGTAAAAACGCTGCAAATCATTGCCCAAAGGTTTATTATTATCTGTATAGATCACCCTTCTGTATAGATCCCTCCCTACCAACCGTAGGTACCTACTACCTACTAGGGCATTTTTGAAAATTGCAACCCTTAATTTCCATTTGGTTGGTGGTTGGATTTGAAATTTTCAAAAATGCCCTTGTAGGTACCTACTTACGGTTGGTAGGGAGGGATCTATACAGAAAATAATGAACCTTTGGGCAATGATTTGCAGCGTTTTGAACATGGTTAGATAAGGGCTTGCTAATGTCTGCAGCGTGCTGAGGGAATCAGTGCAAATGATAAATCTCTGACAAGAGAGCTTATTTGTATTGGTTAACATATACTTGAGGGCCTGTAGTATACAAATAACTTCAGCTGTATAGCTACCAGCTTCACTATACAATTTATATTCTAATTTGACATTTGACTGAGCTGTTACGTAGAGCTATTTGACATGTGAGCTATAATTACGCAATAAAATGATAATAATAATAGTTAATTATTATTAATAAAATTATTATCGCTATAATTATTATCTCCATAAAATAGGCGAAATACTCCAGAGTAAAAGTGAACATGTATTTTAAAGTTTTTTTAGTGATATTCGACGTAAGATTTGAAGTCATTGATTCAAGGTTTTAATGTAGGTACCTTTTTTAAGTTAACGCTGGCTGTAAGGTGTGAAACTGATGCTAATAAAGAAATTGTTTTTAAAGAATGTTTAAAAAACTAGACTACTAACCAAACCAACCTTTCTTTCTATTGCGCCAATAATGTTAGTAATTAATTTCATAATCAAGTCCTACCGTGCTCTAGGTGGTTTCTTTCAAATGTAAAAATTAGTTGAAGTTTTAAATTTTGTGATAAAACAATACCTTCTTCATTTTTATTTATTTATTTTTATGAACTATAGGAGTTCTTTAATGAGTTGATTACTCCTTCCACTGCTTCCTAACGAAGTCTATTGTGGGGTTCCTCCACTCCATATTAACCCTAATTGGACCATGGTGTCACTAGTGTCACCGGAGTTACCAAAATTAAATTGCAATTTTAAGTTTAATGGACAGTAGAATTGTTTGTGGGCAATTGGAAGTCTCAAAATGGAGTTATGAAAAAATTTCCAAGGAAATCAATGTAAAAATTTTCAAAATTTTTGTCATTGTATCATTGACTTTTAATAACTCACAAAAAATTGTTCAAAAAATTCAACTGTGTCCATTAATTATTAAATCGCAATTTAATTTCGGTTACTCTGGTGACACTATGGGACAGCTGTGGAATCCCTAAGATGTTTTCGGTGACACTATTGACACCATGGTCCAATTAGGGTTAACCTAATAAGAAGGGTTTACTAAACACCCTTTCTCCTTACTTTTTAGCCTTAGCAGAGATAATCGGTGTAGGCCACCTTAGAGATGGTGTCAGGAGCATCACTTCCGAGGATTGTGTATCTGACTCGACCCAGTGCTTCACAACAGCACATGATCATGTTAGGCATCTTCCATTTCCATATCGCAGAAGAGGCAGATGTCCTTTGTTAGTTCGCCTATCTTCTTTAGGTGATATCGAAGTGGGCAGTGGCCTGTTAACAGTCCCATGAGTGTTCTGACATCCTCTTTAGGCGTAGCTATGAGTTCGTTAGCCCGTTTCTTTGAGAACGTCACAAATAGTTTTGCCTGTTTATAACATTACCTTCCTTAACCAATTAGTCCAACTCTTGAGCCCTCATGGCGAGCGAACGGTTTGTTTTACAGAGCTCTGGGTAGCCTCATTCGCTTCAAAAATAAATACAATTCTATGGAAAATGCAATCTATGTTAAAACAGTACCTTCATATCGAGAGTTTTCGAGCTAGGACGTTTTGAAAATGTCAACCCCACTTTTCACCCCTTAAAAGAGACTGACAACAACCAACAGTGGACCACTAGACCCAAATGGACCCCATACACCAAATGTCATCCAAAATTTGTTTCATTATTAGATTTTTGGATTCTACGTAACTGTAAAAGAAAACCATGAAATTTGGAGAGGGTTTTAATTTTGGTTTATTATTTTCAATAATGAACCTTTGGAATCGACCAAGAAAACTATTTTTTTAACCCCCCCTCGAAATTTGTTGGTTTACGTTTCAAGGTACGTAGAATCCGAAAATCTAATACAAATTTGGCCGGCAGTGCGCCGTACGCGGCACTTTCCTCACTTAGCATTGACTGATTTTGATGAAATTTGGTATGTTGACTCCAATTGGGGTCTAGTTGTGCCCAGAAGCTTTTGGTTGATGTCAGTCACTTCTAAGGGGTGAAAAATAAAGTTTAAAAATTTGAAAAGCGCCCTAACTCTAAAAATGTTGATAAAAAGGTATTGTTTTCCATCAATTTAAGATAGCATTGAATTTTTAGAGACCACCCGGAGCTCTGTAGGACAAACCTTTCGCTCCCTACGAGAATTTAAGGGTTGGACTTACGATAAATCAGAAACACGAGCGTGAATCGCAAAAGAGGCCTAATCCCCGTTCAAATTCTAGCTGACCGAAATGCGATCGATGTTTTTCTTCATGTTGGTTGGTGGTAACAATGGCAAAACAGTTTTCTTTGCAGACGAGTGATCTATATAGAAAAATAATAAACCTTTGTGTAATAATGTGCAGCGTTTTTTCTTGGTCAATTCCGAAGTTTTATCATTGAAAATAAATAAAAATTTATGTTCTTCGACAAATAGTTGAATTGGTTCTTCGATCTTTACCTACTGCTATCTGCAAAACCCTATGAGGTTGAACGAGATAACGATTACCACTCAGCAATATCTACCTGGAAGACCTCTGAGTCTATTGTGTCCATGATTCGTAGAGGGATGGTGCAATGCACTCTGATATCTGAGCTTCCAAGAGCTTCTGAGCCTTGTCAAGAAGTCTGTCTGAACGAACTGTTCCCGTCCGAAGCCCAGGAGATCCCAATTCTCTAAGGCAGCGGTTCCCAACTGGTGGTCCGCGGATCCCCGGGGGTCCGCGAGGTATGGCTGAGGGGTCCTTAGGATATACAAATTAAATATATTTTTGCAGCTTCTGAACGTTGACTTCTGCGTCTGGCTTCATATGACAATTAACGCTAGCACACTCTAGTTTGGCTTTATGTATTTCAGAGATGTCAGTTATTGCTATATTGTTAGTTATTTATTGCTAGTGCGGTACCTGACCGAGTTGTTTACATGTGTGATTTTGTGCAACATTTTAGTGATCGAAAAGCTTTGTTTTTCACGGAAAGTTAATTACGCGTACGTTATGGACCGTTGGTTAAGATGTGGATCGTTAAAACGGCCTAGGCATACAGACGAAGAACGAGAAAATGCTTTCGATGTTAAAGTTAATAAGTCAGTGACTCTCGAACCGAACTTGCTAGTATTAGTCCGGGCAACGAAGGGTTTGAGGTAGAAAAAAATAGAAGAAAATTTTGAAATTGGCGTAATTTTGATTGGTAAATGATAAATTGGCAATAAACCACATATTCTTCAAGGAAATTTAATGTTCCACAACTTTTTCTAAGAGACATTTTTTCTCAGATCAACCGTTTGGACGAAATTCAACAAAGTTATCCAGAAAACGTGACCTAAAAACCGAATTTTCAAAATTCCTCCATTTTTGGATGCATAAAACTCGGTAACGGTTCGGAATTTCGATAAAACGTATAGAATCAAATTTGTGGAGAATTTTATAAGCTTTAATTTACTATAGGACATGCTTTATCGAGAAATGCACCGTTTTCGAGAGATTTACGAAAAACCCCAAAATGGGACCTTTAGTGACCCCCCTCCCCTCGAGCTCGTGCCCCACCCTCCAGGACTTTTAGTACCTATGTTAATAAGGATACCTACCCCTACATCTGTGCCAATTTTGGTTTGGGTTCTATTTTTTTCTACCTCAGGCCCTTTTTTAGTCTTCGTTGCCCGGACTATATCTCTTGAACCCAACTCGTCGGCGTCTCTTGAACCTTGTAAATACTCTTTATTTTCACGAATAAATCCTAAGTTTTATAGCATTAGTTTGATTTATTTTTTCACATATTTTGGTTCTTTTTAGGTAACTTTAGATAGTGGGGGTCCTCGTCATTGTAGTACCTTGATGAAGGGGTCCTTGGAAAAATTTAGTTGGGAACCGCTGCTCTCAAGAAAGGCTCTCCAAGTGCCAGCTAATGGAGCTGCGATCGCCGGCAGAAACGCGTCTGAAGTGAAAGTGTGCCAGTGAAAGGTCGTTATTATTAACTTACTGACTTACACTCGATTTCAGTTTTGGAAACTTAGCTGCCTCTTCTGCACGTTCCAGTGTGCCCTTTTGGCGAACTTCCGCTTTTTTTGTGTGATTTCCGGTGAATTTGTCGGGCGACTTCTCACGTGCCGTCGGTGTTTATACTGCGCGAAGGTGTGTCGCTCCCTCCGCCGTTCTCGCGGGTACTCCTGGCCTGGGAAGGGGAAGTGACCTTGCCTTCTGATGTCACACGCACCTCCTGTGCCCCCCCAGTTCAGTTTCTAATTGGTGTTTGTCTCTTCGCCTTGTGAGACGGTTTTGGCGTTTTTTCGAAAACATCCGAGGGTTTTCGAACCCTTCTGGGACATGTTCCACGTCTTCCTGGACCACAGAAACATCCCCATGGATGACGCCGGCTCGCCTGTGAACGTCGTTCAGAGCCTTAGCCCAGATTACGAGGTCACCTGGGCGTACCACGAGCGACCATCCAACATTTTCATTTCAGCAGGTATTCCACTTGTGTGATTCTCAACTCCACTTTACATCAACGCATTCTCATTGCCACCCACCTATTCATTCGTTGCTAGTCGGTCCATAAACGAGTATTCTAAACTTGAATGATTACAATGTCTGTGAGAACAGTTTCCAATGTTTTGGCTCCACAGTTGACGTTGAGTGTTACCTTCTCTACCTGTTATCTACAGAATTTACATAGTCAAGTTACATCACTTTCCAACCGACTTACCAGTGTTCAAATTCAGCAAGAAAATGCCTTTATTTATTGGTTTTCACAAAACTTACTTATTCCCGTTTGATACTTACTCGCCTGTGACGTCATGTAGAGAGATGAGTGGATGCAAAGAATTTCGCCTGATATTATCTTTTATCTGATTAACCGATTTAATTGTCTCACAAGCTATAATCTTCTTGGTTGTTGTGGAAAAGGAAGCAGAGGACGTCAATATACTCTTTTCAACGGCTAGCGCTTTTGGGGGCAAACTATGGCCCCTTTCTCAAGCCTATGTTCAAAGGGGCCCCGAAAGCGGTAGCCAAATAAATGTTGAAAAGAGTATATTCAAGGAAATGACTACAGCAGGAGTACAGAACAACAAGCTATAATGATGTTTACTCCTTTTGACTCTGCAATTCTTAATTATGCGAGCGATGGCGATGAAACTGACAAGGGACCATCTGGTGACTCATAGATACACGTAATTCGTGGAAAAGTGATCCAAATCCGATAGTTTTCCCGTGTGGTTTAGCCCTGTACAATTAATTCGACGTTTTTCTGTTTTCCCCAAGTCTCGTACTGATCTATATGACAATATAGGCAATCGTCTTGGATCATAAACCCTTATGAATTATGGCGATTTTGAACTATCTTAGGAGCTGAGGTAAATAACAGTTTACTGCGGGTCAAATTTTGGGAGCTGACCCACCGTGCTGACCCGATTTTTTCCGTAATACGCTTCAAAATCGTCTAAATAACAAACATGTGAATCACAGTTTCAATCCCCCGATTCTGGCGGTCCAACGGAACCTTCCTAGCAAGCGTAGCAAGAGAAGGAGACGATTCGTACGGGCGAAGTGAAGAAAATCAGGGATAAACTCAACCCAACCACTCACGTTGTCGCAGTGAACGTTGTCGAGCACATTCCGCCATTAGTCTAGCTGCAGTAGAACTTCAAGGAGACTTTCGAAGGATTAAGCCGCACATTTTCTGAAAATGTCATCAAAATCGTAGTCTACATTCGTAAAGTTTGTCCTGAAAAAGGTTTTCGCTCAGACATACAGGCAGGCAGGGAACCGAAGTTGTTTAGAGCTTTAAAACGCAAAATGCTGGTCGACTGTTTGATTTTGGTGGCTCAAATTGGTTTGAAACTACACAAACAAAGCTAGTATCTAAGTTAACGAGCAATCTTAGCTGACAGTATCTAAACTAATAAGTAATATGAGCTAACTATACATAGCATTTCCAAGTCAAATGAATCCTTTTCCAAACCAAATTAATCTTTTTCCAAACCAAATTAATCCTTTTCAAAATCAAGTTAATCCTTTCCCACAACATAATATATTTTCGTAAAGTACCTAATCTCACAAAGTAGATGGTCCCCTATGAATTGGAGACCATCTTCCCAATTCATAGGGGACCATCTACCTTGTGACATTAGGTAGGTACTTTACGGAAATATATTGTTGTTGTGGGAAAAGTTTAATTTTATTTGGAAACAGATAAATTTGGTTTGGAAAAGGATCAATTTGACTTGGAAATGCTTTACAAAGCTCGTATAAGCTCACGAGCTATCTAACAGTATCAGTACGAGCAATCTGAGCTAATGATATCCAAGTTGATGAGAGATCTGAGTTACGATATCTAAGGTAATGAGCAGTCTGGGCTAACGATATCTAAGTTAATGAGCAATCTGATGTTATGATATCTGTCACAGCTCTACCCTATAATTCTTTAATAAATTAATTTACCATAATTCATTTTCTAAATCTTTGTTGGTGCTACTCTTCGGAGACACAAAACAATAATTCATTTAAGCGACAGCCCACACAATCTAGTGGAAGCCCAACGAACTAGGAGTTACCTATGGATCTAGTTCCACCTCAGTGGATGCTCTCCTTGATTCTTTCTCACTTCTCTCCTAGCCTTGCTCTAGCTCAGACGTACCTACCTTCTCTTGGTCTTTCCAATCTCTTTTCATTTTCATTTTTCTAGTTTTATTTTTTCTTCAGTTTTCAGTTCTCATTTTCATTTGATTATTCTCCAGGAAAATCAGGTTCGTTTTGTATTTCTTTTCTCTTTTTTCTTTTACCAAATTTAGTGGTTCTTTCTTTTGTTCTGTTCTATTGTATTGTCCAGAAGGATTTTTCATTTGTTTCCATTTTTTCAATTTCCTTTTTTTTTTTGTCCTAAGCAGAGGAGTTTATTTGATTTTTCTTTTTCCTTTTGAATCAGTATATCGTCGGCCTAGATGTGATACCTCGTAAGTGACAAAAATGCGTTTTTTAGGTTTTGGTATCGTTGGATTCAGAAAAACAAGCCGCGTTGATATAGTGAGAGCTCGTAAGTGTAAAAAATCGTATTACCTCTCAAAAGCGATTTTGGCTCTACCTCGTATCTGTTTAGCGAACTGGAGGAACTAGTGATACCTCGCAAGTACCAAGAGAGAACGCCCAAGTGTTTCCACGTAAATGGAAGTGTCCCGCCAAACTTGTGTTTCCTCGTAACTAAGCAGTGCTATCGCCATTATTCCTTCTGTTTACAACATGGATCGCCGCTCCTCTCAGTTCAAGGCAAAATTATTGCATTTTATTGCATTTAGTAGTGAATCATAGACTTTTTAAATGATCTAGCATGTCTAGTCCATTTTGGTGTAACCAGCTCAGGTATTGATTGGTAATATTTGGAATCGAGCAAAAATTTCTGATTTCGATACACTTTTGAAAACTGAAAATTGTTCAAAAATTACATATTTATCGAGAAAAAAAATTGGACCAACGCTATTCTTCATAATTTTCTGCGTAGAATTCAAAAATGACAAAACAATGCGCACCCTAGATCACCTTCGTTATTTTTTCAGATAAAAACCACCATTTTTTATTGCATATTCAGATCATACGTCAAATTTTATGAATATTTTACTACGACAACTTTTTTTGATGCGCGCAACCCGCTCAGCGAGTGCTCAATAATGCCTAACCAAGGAATTGTGCCAAAATTGAGATGAAGGTTGACTCTAAGTGTGGCATAATATTACTTAGCACTGATTTTCTATGCTGAATCGTGTGGTGATATCCCTTACTTGATTTGATTTCAATTTACCGCATTTACAGTCCAAAAACGCTGCAAATCATTGCTCAAAGGATTATTATTTTCTGTATAGATCACCCTTCTGTATAGATCCCTCCCTACCAACCGTAGGTACCTACTACCTATTAGGGCATTTTTGAAAATTTCAAACCCTACCACCAACCAAATGGAAATGAAGGGTTGAAATTTTCAAAAATGCCCTAGTAGGTAGTAGGTACTTATGGTTGATAGGGAGGGGTCTATACAGAAGGGTGATCTATACAGAAAACAATAAACCTTTGGGCAATGGTTTGCAGCGTTTTTTTTTTCAACCTACCAACATTTTTTACCTATTTCTTACCTACGAACCATTGGCAGCTACTACCTACCTCACCATAATGCCTTCACACCTTCACAATCAAGTTTATTAGAAAGAACTAAACGCTTCACACTCGATTCGAAAAATAGAAAGCTTCATATGGAAATTTGATTACTGGTTGCTCAGAAAGCAAAACAGAATACAAATCGAAGAAATGAACAGCGATCGCATTTGAGTTATACTCTTGAGTTATACTATTGAATAGTATTGAATTTAAAAAAAATTTTGAGACCACCCGGGGCTCTTACCAATTTTAAATTTTAGAGTTGGTAAAAAAGCGATACGTTTATTTCGAGAGTTTTCGAGCTAGGGCACTCTAGAAAATTTCAACCCTCAATTTTCACCCCTTAGAAGTGACTGACATCAACCAAAAGCTTCTCGGCACAACTAGACCCCAAATGGGGCCCATAATATGGGCATAATATGGGCATAATATTATACGAAATTTGAACCAAATCGGTCCAGTGTTGCTGAGAAAAGTGCCGCGTACGGCGTAGGTACGGATGGAAAATTCTTTTATTGGACTTTCGGATTCTATGTACCTTGAAATTGAACAACAAATACTTAATTAAACATCAAATTTTGAGGAGGGGTTAATTTTTTTTTTTGCTCGATTCCAAAGGCTTATTATTGAAAATAATAATTGTCAGATTGGATCAAGGGTTCAATATTTTTTCAAGGAACCTGCTGATTTGTCTAATAATTTTCCAACATTTACCTACATTAAAAATGTTTTTATTTCATGTTACCAAACATTATAAATTTTATATTAAATGCATTGAGATTCCTCTAAGGTTCCTTTTTTTGTATTCTAAGATCCTCTTCTCCACTAATTTGGAAAAAAAACTACTTAATAGTGTGATAAAATCTTCTGGTGTACTTATGGTGCTCGGATGGTGTTTGAAAGAGAAGTAGTGATACCTTGTAAGTTGAAAGGGCAATTTTCAATTCAGTAAGTGAGAACGCGTAAATGCAGTTTTTCGATCAAGAGATGAAATAATTGTCCCAAACCCTTATACTTAGACTCAATGGCCCTCACAAGTTTTAATAACCAACGATACCAAAAAAAATGTCGTTATATACCCGAGTAAACAGTTTTTTGCTTCTCCTGAAAAGTTAGGGTTTTTCACTTACGAGGTATCACATCTAGGCCGACGATATTTCGTTTTTCCCTCATTTGCAGTTTCTTTTTCTTTGTCCTTTTCTCAGTCAGTGAGCTTTATTTTTTTCTAAATTATAATTTAATTTAGAATTTAATTATTTCCCCATAGTTTGGGGTGGTAGCAGAGTCTGCATAAGTTTGAATTTAAAGACTAAGTAGTAGATTATAGCCTTTAACTTCATCACATATCTAAGCTAAGAAGCAATCTGCATTAAAGAAAGGTAGGAGAAAGGGGGGGGGGGGTTTGGTCTAAGTATACGAGCTATTGAGTTCAACTATTTCTAAGCCAAGAAGAAATCTGAGGTAACAATATCTTCAATCGTGGGGAATCCAAAAAACTGAAAATTCTCCAACATTTTACTATTTTGACGTGCTACAATATTTTTAAAACAATATGCTTCGGGTTAACCCTTAATATCCTGAGGTATCTTTTAGGAAGTCCGATTTTTACCTGCAATAGTTTATGCACTTTTAAAACAAAACGGATAGCCGTTGAGGTGATTTCGATTAAGTAAGAAAACGTTATATTAAAAACTAAATAATTCTCGATTTTACAGACTTTAGTACTTTAGTACCTACTGTAGGGCCTTCAAGGTACCTTCTACCCTCATTTCTTATCTTGTAGGCTATTAGTAGAATTTCCTCGTCAGAGATGACGCCACTGTCTAAGCAGCATAGATTCCTCTATGAAGTGACCCTCCTCCACCTCATTCCTTGGTTCTGTACTTTATGAGAAATAAATTTACATCCCACCAAGGATTTTTCCAAGTTTTTTTCTTCTACTCCAACAAGATAGGGCTTATAGACAGATTCTGCTGACGCATATTGCGCTAGTGTGGCTTTAGGAGAGATCATTCTTAAGCTGACAGACTGTAATAGGGCCTTCGAGGTACCTTCTATTCAAAATTCTACAAATTTTTCAAAATATATCTAAATTTAATTTTAAAAATCGCAAAAGAATTTTTTTTTATAAGTGGGAAATTAAGGGTTGAACAATATATTTTTAGAAATAGTTAGGAATGAATTTAAAATGTTTTTTAAGCATTGTCGAATCGCATTGGCAATCATGTTTCCAATTTCATGTCAAATTAGGCCTTTCCTCGTTTATTTTGTTTTCTTTCGATACCTTTCCTTTCATTTTTACGTGATAACCACGTAAGAGTCGCCGGTTTTATGTAGCTGATAATTTAAACTCGTAAATTTCCTTTTTCACGGGCATTCCGAAAAGAACCTACCTTTTCGGCTCTTGCAGTCGAACTCTACCTTTCCTTGTCATTTGCTGCAAATCGAGTTGCATTTTAGTGGTTTGTTAGTGAAATGTTATGTTTTTCTCCAGGAACGAGCTCTCTGCAGGAGAGGGAACGTTGTGAAGACGGAGAAGAAGACAATTGGACTGTTTGGGGTAAAATAGCCAACGATTGGGATGCCTATAAGAAGAAATCCAACTACATCAAGGTGAGTTGTGTTCCAAGTCAACTTACGTAGGGACTTTTGATCCAATTTTGGGAGACAGCTTCCCTTCGCTCGAGTCAATGTAAAGTTATGTCGGCGACTTTATTTATGTAAGAATGGAAACCTCGAAGGTCAAACAGAGCCTTTTTTGGTTGTTATAAATTATTTTAGATGGTAAGTGTTTTCATGATTTCAGGAAAACTGTAGTTTCTTGATGTATGTTAGTTTTGACATTTTCATGTCTTTGCTTTGGTACATAAACTGAAAAATCGTCACGAAAACTTGCTCACGCTACCAATAAATAAAATAGACTCACTGTGTTGCGTAGAGAACAATCAACTGTTTTCTTATTTTGATGCTTGGGTAGTAATAAATACAATAAGAAAACAGACATGAAAATGTCCCAATGTGTTGCAGACTCGTGTTGCAGCGTATACTTTAAAGTATCGATACTTTTTGAAAAAATTATCGATACATATCGATACTTTTTTTTCCTGATTTCTATCGTAGTATCGATACTTTTTTTCCAGTATCGGAGGTGCTACTTTTTTATCTCTCACATTAGATGAAAGTCTCGAATTTTAGTAAGGACCTCTTTCTCTACGTAGATTGTTGGGAGACCAACCACTACAACAAACTAAACAAAGATGATGTACCACCACCTCCAGCTCTCTATGGGTCTGTTTGGAGAAGCAGTCCGGAACCAGTTCAGAACCCAACCGGAGCTGAAAAGGGGAGGGGATAGAGTCGAACGGACCCCTCCAAACCGTTCAGGACTGCCTCTCAGAGGAGACCCTATTGGTCTGTTCGGAGAGGCAGTCCTGAATGGTTAGGAGGAGTCCATTCGCCTCTATCCCCCTCCCCTTTTCAGCTCCGGTTTGGTTCCGAACTGGTTCCAGACTTCCACTCCGAACAGACCCTATGATAACCTGCTGTCCTCCATCATCTAGGAAGGACCACGGAAATGTTAACCCAACCAAGTGCTATACAAAAACAAGTGCCTAAACAAAAAATTAGTGATTTGTTGTTTCGTTCATTCTATATTAATGTCAAATTGATGGCGAGAAACATAAAAGGCATTTTCACACATTTGTGTAAAAGTATCGATACTGCAAAGTATCGATACTTTTTGAAAGTATCGTATCGATACCTTTTGATACTTTCTAGATGTATCGATACGATATTATATCGATACTTTTGAAGTATCGGACATCCCTAATGCAAGCATTTATAATTACCAACCATTTTTCATTGAATGCTGTACATTTTCTTACATTATTGAATAGTTATTTTGTTGGATGAACAAAATTCACATGTTGGTATATTTTCAATAGCTTTCTTGTTCTAAATAATAATAGGCTCTATCAGTCCTTCAAAAGGATTTGATGGACGATCAAAATTTTGTTGTTGACGTCGGTGTGGATTTCACACAGTAGTTTCATCCTGAAACCACCTGAAGAAGGTAGTATCGTTGGCCTAAAGCAATAGGGTTATCTCAAAAAATCAAAATTTCAGGAGAGCCGTTTAAAGTTTCTGCCTTCTTCTTTGTATGATACCCACTTCCCGGGTAATTCAATCAAGTTGAAAATTTGAGGGGATCATCTCAAAGAACACTCCTATCAGATGCCAGTGGGGTTTACCCCTGCTCACAGCCCGATCATTCACCAATGAACCAATAATTGGGGAAAATGCAAGTTATTCCTCTCTTACACGGATTGTACAGAATAGTCCTCTCATTTTATCGTTCTAAACAGCGCCATCATATAGTTATCTCAGTTTTGCATGGAAGATCTACTCTGAAATAGATCAATAGGGGTGTGTCGGTCCAGGTATTTCCCTGGAACAGTTCCAAGGGTTACAATGATGTCACCATAAGTGGTGGAAAATGAAGTTTCAGAACTATTGCAAATAAAATGATAACAAAGGAATTTAAAATATCAGTTTTTAAAAATATAAATCTGAAGCCAAACTTTTATTGTCAAAAAACCCTTATTTGGATAAGATTATACTTAGAGTTTCTTCATTATTTTCAATATCTAAGATGAATTAATTTGAGCTAAGTTCGATTCCACCTTAATATTTCTAATGTGATGCTCCAGCAAAATGTTTCTGAGCTCTAAGGGTGTCTGTCTTGGTATTTCCCTGGAACGGTTCCAACGTTTGGTGACAAAGATGTTACCGTTCCAGATTACTCGTACAGCTTACCCCTTGCTAACCAGTCCAGAGTCTTTCCATGATACGATATCTTCTCAGTCTGTGGAATCAGTAAGGGCGCTTCCCAGTACAAGGAACTGGACCAGTAATGGCTCGAGTACAATTTCAGCTACTTGCTTCATGGTTATTTTACACTGTGTAGAATATCCATGCTTCTCTCACCAGGGAGCTGTACTGATAAGGGAACCAGTTTGTCACTGCATGGAACCGTTTGCAAGTTGATAATAGGTTCCACAATCCTGGTACAGCTGTACTGACGCTACGCTGGGAAATTAAGGGTAGCCCAAACCTCTTCCAAAGTTTTTCTGTATTAACAGCATTTTTTTTTAATTGATTCACAGGATATGGTGCGGAAGGGCATACCCCACCATTTCCGCGGCATCATCTGGCAACTCCTCTGCGACGCTCACAACTCTCCGGAGAAGGATCAGTTCGCCGAGTATATCAAGGCGACCTCCGCCTGTGAAAAGGTAACTGAGGTACTGAGTTCAAAATTCATCTGGGATGCTGATACCCCCTCGAAACCCCTCACGACGGCATCCTCACACACTGACTTGATGGGAGACGCCTGCGCCTTGCTGCAATGCTTGCTCCCCCATTGAATTGCTTGCTTGGGCATCCAATTGCTACCCCTTAATTTATTTACTTATTTTAGTAATATGAAATTTTTCGGTCGATGCCTCATGATGCTGCTTGGTTTTGTTATTATTGATTAAAGCCTTTCGCACTTGGGTCGACCATTTTGCTACTTGAGTTTGCAACTGGTTGCAGATGCAACTTTGCCTGTGGTTTCCTGAGTGATGGAAACCACTCACAGGCCAACTGCCAGTCAGACATGCAATATCAACTGGTGGCACGCAACTGGGCCTCTAGGCCCTATGCGTCTCAGTTGCATGGTTGCACGAGACTTAATTTTTATTGAAATAACCCCTCAATTATTGTGTTCTTCTTCACTACGTCAGGAACGAACAATCGTACCAATTCGATGAAATATTCTTTAGACATTCTGTAGAATCCTGCTCTTCTGCTGCTACGAAGTAGCCTGTAGTAGTAGTGCTGTTCTGCGAAGTAAGCCTGCCGCTGAAGTTTCTGTTAGATAGATTTTTATTGCGGCCTAAACCCACCTAAAGAAAAAGAAGAAAACTACTCATGACCGGAGGTGGATCAGTTCTTGATCAGAACCTCCTCCCCGCTCATTTCAAGTTGAATCGTTACTCTAATAAAGCATGTTTCAACATAGTAAGTTTTTAGATCGCACTAATGAAGCAATATTTGAACATTAGTATTCTTAAAATCGAGTTCTTCTTGAAATTCGTCAGGAAGATGGAAATTCCAATCAGTTTGGGTAACAGATTTAGACTCTACTCCCACCCTAGATCTTTTTCTTTTTTGCTTACTCTTTTAGTGCTACTTTTTAACCAGTTCTTCAATTAGTTTTTTTAACCCTTACACAGTTAAGCCTTAAGTCACGACTCTCTTGCATTTAGACATATTTTTTGCCTTACTATTCAATATAGAATAGTGTGTTGCATTAGTTTTATATATTCATTTATTATAATTCAATAGACATATAATTATGTAATTTTGTTGAATGCTACCCTATTTAATTGCTAGATTGCTGTATCTAAAGCAGCTACTACCAAATCTCAATGTTTCTCCTCTTAATTAATGGATGGTTTAAGACGCACTTTTTCTGTAAGAATGAGCTTACTAACTAGCAGTAACTTGGTTAAAGCTGGCTTCACATGGGGCGGAATGAACTCAGAAAACGGATTGGGGGAAAATGAAGTGGCGGGAATCGCAAAAAAGGAAGACAACGCAAAAATCGGAACATGGTCGACTCTTGACTGTTTTCACTCGGATTCCACTGAGCACGACGGATTCGCGGACTCGATGGAAACGGTATGGAAATTCCTACAGCACGACCGCTCTACAAAATGGTGGCCACCATACTCTGCTTTTGTTCAAACAACCAACCAATCACATTACGTTCCGTTTTCTGCGTTGTTCCGCCCCATGTGAACCAGCTTAAAGTTGGATGCGCGGAATGAACATGGAAAGATGGAAGGATGGAAAAAGTAGTGGATGGCGTCAGGGAATCTAGGAATTGTGGAAAGTGTGTTCACATGGACAGTCTCAGTGGTGGGTGGGAACAACACGAAAATCAGATCGTGGTTGACTCTCAACTGTTTTTATGTCTAGCGCATGCGCAGAGCTCGACAGATTCTTGGACTCGATGGAAACGGTATGGAAATGACTTCAGTGCGACAAAATGGCGGCCACCATACTCAGCTTTCCACGTTCTTTCCGCTCCATGTGAAGCCAGCTTAGCGTATATCTCTCGAGTATATTTGGGCGATATCGCTAAAACTCAGCCAGTGAAATTAGTTCATTCAGTCTTCGATTTGTTGAGTAGTTTTGCGAGTGTTCCTCGAATTGTATGACTTTTGTTACGTTTGCCGCAGGTGATAAGACGAGATATCGCCCGGACCTACCCGGAACATGATCTATTCAAGGAGAAGGACGGCGTGGGGCAGGAGAGCCTGTTCAACGTGATGAAGGCCTACAGCCTCCACGACAGGGAGGTCGGCTACTGTCAGGGTTCGGGATTCATCGTCGGGCTCCTCCTCATGCTGGTGAGATGATCTTTACTTTCCATTTCTGTAACATGCCACAAAGTCGAAATGCGACAAGGAGTCTCTTTAGGACGATTGAGATTGAATGGGCTGTTTCCGACCCAACTCTCCCAACTAAAAGGAAATTTTTCCCTGGAAGCCTTGCAACATTATGAGTCTTCTCTCTGTCTAAGCCTCGAGGAATTGTTTCTTCCCAGCTGAAGATCCAGAGTTTAAAAAAATCACGTCAAGAGGGTCAATTTCTTCCAAAATGTCATGCAGGCCATTGATTTTGTTGAAGCGTTAGGCAGAGAGAGACACTTGACGTATTCTCTACCCAGACCTCAAGAATGCATCAATGAAAGCCAAGCATTGTCCGTCCTAGAGTATCTCTTCGTGGACTCATTCAGGAAATCTAAACCCTAAACTTGGTGACTTGAGATCATCGTTTCACATACTTGGCATGTTGTGATGCAGATTATTTCAATAGCCATTACACGATACCAAGTTCAATAGGAAAAGATAATGATACCCCTAGATAGACCAATAAATTTGAAGGATTCATTACCTGTTGAGGAGAAAAATTCTTTAAATCCCATCCCTGGAAGAGTATCCTCGCCTCTACTTATCGTCACCTCTTACAAGTATTGGATCTACAGCTACAACAGGCTGTATTCTCAATTAACAATGTATTCTCATAGTATCGTGGTAATTTTCCTGTGTTCCCAGATGCCCGAAGAAGAAGCTTTTGCCGTCTTTGTAAAGCTCATGAAGGACTATAGAATGCGGGATATGTTCAAGCCTAGCATGGCTGAACTTGGTCTATGCATGTACCAGCTGGAAAATCTCGTTCAGGTGATTGAAAACACGAGTTATATAGTTTCGAGTTTTAAGTATACCTATTATAGTATCTGTTGTCATAGCATACCAAATAGCTTTAGGTTCCTTAGTACTTACGGGCGTATGAGCGTTTACTCCGGTACCCGAAAAAAGCTGATCGTTTACTCCCCCAGTTTTCCCCTGCGATCAAAACGAGGAACCCAGAGAAAGAGAGAGTTGCTCTTTACTCCGCTCCAGAAAATGTGATAGTTGCAGTTGTCTTCACGAATTTTCCTTCCCACTTGAACAGACTTAGGACTGTCTCCAAAAGCCGTCCCCATTTTTGATGGATCGCAACTTCGCGTAGACATCGACTTGCACTTCCTGGAGAACTTGAAGGACAGTGTAGATGTTGGGATGGGGGTGGTTAAATTCTTGATTGAAGTGGGCGTGGAACGACTCGCAGCAGTTGGTGGTTAACGTCAGTTCAGCTGATTTACACACCCAAATGTGCGGTGGGAAGAGCGCACTGTCTCCTACATAATTCTTGAACAGGTACTCGGCAAAGTCGTGTGCTCGGGGTTCGCTGGCTGGTTTGTCGAGGAGCCACTCACAAACTGGTAATAACTGCTATCTGAGCAGGAGTAAACGTTAACGACGTTGATTTTTGACCTGCCGGGAGTGAACCACAATCGCTGTTTGCAAGCATTGCTGTTTACGCCGTCAGTTTCGATCCTACTGGAGTAACCGATCAAACTCCCGTACTTACATTGTGGAGAGTCTAGCCCCCAGAAAGTATTGTCGGGTTTCAGCGCTACCTACCCCCACTTCAGCAAACTACCATCCTTTTCAGCTCGATGTGAGCGTGGTCAAGCGGCATTTCTGAAAAGTAGGCTTACCTCGATTTTACCACTCTCTAATTTCTAAGTTTGGCTGTTTAGTTGTTATTTCTTTTTAGACACACATAAAGTTCACCACTAGTGCATTCAAATCAATTGTAAAACTCGAAAATAAATGTTCTCGAGTCGACTAAGTCCATGTACATCGCTACATTGTAGTCTTAGGATAACTGCAAGTTAGAGGAGCAACGGTAATGCGGTTGCGAGCGTGATCACCTGATAAGATATCAGAAATGGTAGTTCATCGAAGTGGCGGTAGGTAGCGCTGAAACCCGACAACACTGTCTGGGAGCTAGACTCTTCTCTTACATTGATGATGTAAAGCTTGGTTCACATAGGGGCGTAATGTCTGTAATCCGTAGTGCGTAATTGGATGCTATTGGCTGGAGCCAATTAAGGGGGCAGAACTGATCTTTGCGGATGTCGACTTTTGGAGCAGAGTGTATCGTTTTGAAAAATTGGATATTTTACGCATTACGGATGAACTTCGGTAAAATTTGGAACAACCTCTCGTCGTTTGTTCATAACATGTTTATTGACTCGGTCTCGTTTATTGTCAAAACAATCAGAATAATTGTTTCGGTTTGGAAAAATTCTGCGCAGAACGTACTGCGCGCTTCTGCATAATCGCGTAATCATTCAGCCATGTGAACGCTCTCTTCTGCATTACGGAACACCCCCACTGCGCATTATGCATTACGGACTTTACGCACCTATGTGAACCCAGCTTTACACGTTTTTCATTGACCGTAACCCGCGTTAAAGAGGCCAGTTTCCTTCCTTGAAAGTAAGCAGCTGATAGGTTGTTTCTGAGTGACGTCACACAGAAGTGATGTATTGACTATGTCGATCGATTATTCGACTCTCGCTCAAAGGAGGCCATTTTGCGTCCACGCTGATTATAAAGAAAGTGATAATACGAGTTCCTCAGAGTTAAACCCCTTGATATATGTACCTTCATCTGAAATTTGGAAGAAAAACTTATTACAGACCAGAATTTGGAAGTGAAATTAATGGTGCGCGGTCCATGGCACAACCACTAAATTAGGGCAACATGAGAATGTAACCATAAAAAAAAGCGTTCGACATTGCTTTCTGCGAATTCTGGTGTGAGCAACAGCCCAGTTGCTCACTGTTTCCCCTTACAGGCACTGCCTATCCCTAAGCCCTGATACCCCTTTGGGACCAGAGAAACCCAACAGGCCACCATAGGCCTCAGTCAATTGTTCGACCACCACCATAGAACAAAAGTAATCAACTGTCACTGGAGGTGGATCAACAATCACATGGAGGAGCTGGAGGTTTACCAACTGGCAAACCAAATAAAGCCGGAGTACCGGAGTAGTATAAAGAAGAGAGGTGGCAACATTGGGCCCCAAACTGCCTAATAATGATTTGTATTGTTCAAGAGAGCTCAGTCCCGACGCTAACGCCTTGCCAGCAGCCTAGAAGTGTACTTACCCCCCAGTCTGTGAAGCGCTCGTCCCTGTATCGCCTATATCGATACACCCCCAGTTATCGTCCTCCTGCTAGACTAAGATTCCGATATTATTTCTTTGTTACCATTTCAACCCCCTTTCGGAAAAACTAGTGACCTGAGCACAGCCCAAAAAGCTTACACTGGACCGATAGGGAATTGAAAAACTAAAAGATTGCCGCTGGAACCATCAAGATCGAATAATAATTGCCAGAGAAAAATGGGAAAAACCATGTATTCAATCTGGTTTTTCCCTGGCAATTTTTTTCGATTTTTGATGATTCCTGCGGCAATCTTTTAGTTCTTCAATTCCCTAGACTGATGAACTAATGAATATCAAAAATCCTTGAACATTTCAAATTTAGGTACAACTTTTAAAGTTTGAGCGCCTGCAATTTAAGGAAATACTGACCCGGAACGAACGGCGACCGACTGAGACCCCTTTAACGTGCAAGTCAACTCACAGGGCCAGTAGTGTCACCAGAGCATGTAGAGTTGAGTAGGTAGGTAAATTCCATCTTTATCCTTGGCTGTTTTTTTAAACTACATCTTATGAATATTCCTCAGGAACTGATGCCAGATCTGCACAACCACTTCAATTCGCAAAGTTTCCACACATCAATGTACGCGAGCTCGTGGTTCCTCACGCTGTTCACCACAGCGCTCGCCTTACCTACCGCATGTCGCATCATCGACGTCTTTCTTTCCGAAGGCATGGACATCATCTTCAAGGTATACATCATAAGGATCTCGCTTTCCCTAAGTTTGCTTCCTTTACCAACGTTAGCTGGATTACGGCTGGTGGACGGCCAAGATAGAAGGCTCAGACGCGCCCGTCCGCGACGCCAGGAAAAATTGAACCTGAGATGAAAGTTTACTTTACTACTTTTCCCCCGAATTGTATTGAAAGTGTTCTTTAGTGTTTCAGTGCAACAAATGACTAATCTTTCTCCTAGAGGAATTTTATCAAAACTTGTATGGTTTCAGGTGGCTTTGGCACTTCTTCAAATGGGCAAGGAAGACCTTCTTTGTCTCGACATGGAAGGCATGCTCAAGGTGACTATTATTACACTCATTCTGACAAGTTGAGATTTTAAATATTTTCGTTTCTAGTTCCGTTCATGCTCATACGGGACATGTAATTTCAAAATTATTGCAGAAGAATTGCTGTTGTCCGGTATAAGCTGTTGTGGTTACCCTTGAAGTAATACAAAAGGGACTCCATGTTGTGTTGAGGCTGATTGAAGAGGTGTAATTGATTTTAAAGGACCAACAATGGGGTATTTCGGTGGGTCGGGAATTGAGGTTTTTGACCTTAAATTTGGATTCTGCACCATTGAAAACCTCTACACTCCAACTTTTCTCCCAATGTTAAAAACGTCTGCCAAGTGGGTGTGGCACATAGCTTCCTCGTATCCATAACCCGATTATATAGATGATCCGATGCATAGTAGTTAATCTCAAAACACCAATCTCTAAGTACCTTTCACTACTCTCATAGGGGACCATCTACACGATAATCTGGACAATCCTAGAAAATTTCATCAAATTCGGATGAAAACTGTAAGTGTTATGGCTGTTACAAGGATTTTACGTTTGCGCATGCACAGAAGCTTCTGTGAATTTTAAGGCCTTGATTTTCATTGGGGACCATCTACAACCTAATCCGCGTAATCCCTGAAAATTTCATCGAAATTGGGTAGAAAATGTGGAAGTTATGCCTGTTACTAGGAATTCACGTTTGCGCATGCACAGTCGCTTCTATCAGTCCGGGGATGATGATTTTCATAGGGGACCGTCTACACACTAACCCACACAATCCCTCAAAATTTCAAAGAAATTGGATAATAACTTCGTATAGTTATGCGCGTTACAAGGAATTCATGACAGACACACAGACGCACAGACACACACACAGACAGACACAAAACCAAAATTGTTCAGAAAGGTCTAAAACGCAAAACGCGAGTGAAAATTTTGATTTTGGAGAACTTTTTTTTCATCCTTGAAAATTGAAAACAAAGCTTCCGCTACCTTGGTAGACTCAGAAGCAATAACATGAGGTAGAAAAATTAATTAGAGATCAGGCGTTTGAAAAAAAGGTGTGTGTGTGTGTAGTATTTTGTAGTATCCAAGAGATTCTCATTTCAGATAACGTTATTTTGTGGTTCAATCGTTAAGCTGGATCCACATGGGACGGAAGGATGGAAAGACGAGACAACCATTGGAGGGGGTAGACGGCTGTCGACGGAAGGTTCACATGGATGGAATGGACGGAATAATAACCTTCCTCCTGGAAGCCTCCGAAATGATAACGTCAGAGAGAGGTTATCATTTCTTTGTCTGTAACCTCTGTTGACAGTGTTCTGAAGGGGTCGTGATCATTCCTCGTTGAAATGGATAAATAAAAAAAAATTAAAAAAAGGACAGCGAAAATGAACAAACAAATGTGCGCAAGTGTGGAACCTTGGAGTGGCCTATTGTCATTGTTCATGTCAATAATGCCTATTGTCATTAAACCCCCTTAAAATCCTATTTTTGACATTTTCATGTCTTTGCTTTGGCACATGAACTGAAAAATCGTTACGAAAACTAAGCAAATCTTGCTCACGCGACCAATAAATAAAATAGACTCACTGTGTTGCGTAGAGAACAATCAACAACCTTACATTTTGCTTTGGCACATGAACTGTAAAATCGTCACGAAAACTTTGATGCTTGGGTACATGAACTAACAACCTTACTTCACTACCTTGTTGTGTAGTGGAAAAACGTGCATTTTTTTCAACGAAATCGAAGGTTTAACGGGGAAACTTGGTGCTCGGGAGGAGCGGCGGCGGAGCAGACCCCGGAGTTCCGTTAAACCATCGATTTCGTTGAAAAAAAATGCACGTTTTTCCGCGTTCCAACATAAATTTCTCCCATAAATTCGATTGTAAAATATTTGTTGATTATACCGTTGAATAGCTGATAAAATGGAGCAGTTTTTAAGCTTTTGAGCCCCTTTGGCAAATACCTTGTTTTAATAAGAAAAAATCATCAAAATTAAAAAGAAACTAAAATGCCCGAACTGAAAAATTTTTAAGTTTGAGGTAAAACGACTACTCTAGCATTCTGTTTTTCTGGTTCATCATATCATCGGCTCATCTATTGAGACATTTTACGCTCTTTCCAACGGTATCCTTATGTTAATTTTTGAGTGAAATTTGAGAGAGTTACGACCGTTTTAATGGTTTAAGGTTGAAAACACGAAAAACAAGTCTTAAAAGTAAAAAAAAGTCGGATTTTAAGGGGCTTACAAAATGACATTTTTTGTTGCAAATTAGTTGTAGAAACTACTCTCGAAGCTGGATGGATAACTTATGGGACACACTGTATATAAATCGTGATTATAAAGTAGGAACTCGTGTGCTTTGCCGTTTCTTATGCAGCCTTTTACAAGATGAGGAAGGAAAAAAAATGGGTGTTGGCAGCCTGGTCGGGACGGGACCCACCCACCATGGCGGCTCCCGGGCCTAAAGTGTTTATCCTTGGAGAAAATGCCAGGCCGACCGAAGTCTCGCAGTACTCAGTCAAGCTACAATGAGTTCGCCAGGTTTGAAGACCCGGTGTGCTAGAATAATTTAAAATAGAAGAATCCAAAGCTATAGAAAGAGTTGATGGACAAGATAAGTGTTGGACTTCTCACTCCAAATAGCTATCTTCTTCCTAGAAGAAGGAAGATGGAAGAAGATGAGGAATAGAATTGAAGGAGACCAGAAGTAGGAGCAGCCATTTGGCACAAAAAAAGGGCTCACCCTGAAGTAATACTGTACAAGTGGTCCCGGGGTGAGTCCTAAGCAGAGGGAGTGGGCTTTTAGTTGGTAGCCCCAATTCATTGGGAGTCCAACACTGTTGGGGTGAACTTCCCCTTCGCTCTTAAAGAGTTCCCCACTTCCGTAAAAAAAAACCAAATAGCTATAGAAAGAGTTGTTAACCTTCTCATGACGGAAAAACTGGATTAAAAGTTATCTTTCTGACGAAATTATAAGTAGGGGGTAGTGTTGAGGATTCTTATGTGATAGTTGTTATTATTATTGTCAAGACCTGTCACAAAACTTTGGGCTCAGCTAAATAAGCTGGTGATTTTATTAATCCCTACCTCAGAGATTGTGACTCACTGGGAGGTTGCACTTGAATTTCCTAATGCGATTTGTCTCATTGTGTTATTTTCATTATTTTCAGTACTTCCAAAAGGAGCTTCCAGTTCGAGCTGACAGCGACCCCGAAGCCGTCATGAACATCGCGTACAACGTCAAGTTCAACGCAAAGCGGATGCAGAAGCTCAAAAAAGAGTACACAGTCATGAAAACCAAAGAACAGGAAGACATGGTGGAGCTCAGGGTAAAATTGTTTTTTTCCTTTTATTGGCTTCGCAAAAGAATTACATACAGCCATAACTAACCGCTATGAAGTCAAGATATATACATTAAATTACACTTTAAAGTTTATGGCGGAGAGAAATTTAAAGAGAGCACAATGGATCGGATCAGTTCCAGTTGCGAGGAGGGTGTCTAAGTTGAAGGGTTGTAGTGAGTGGTCGGTGATTTCCTTGAAGAGCTCTTCTCTTTGTAACTGGGACGCTGGGCATTCCAGGACTACATGCTTGATGGTCTCAATCTCATTTCCACAGAAGGAGCACATGTTGTCATCAATCATCCCGAATCTTTCGAGCATCTCTTTGGTGAGACTGTGGCCTGAGCGTAACCTGGTAATTGTTTTGAAGAAGGCTTTGAATCTAGGAGAGGGCGTTTCGTGGTACCAGCACTTTTTAGATGGAGGAGAGAACAACTCTTTATACCGACTACCCGCCGGGTACTCAACATGGTATTTTCTCCAGGCGTTCAGCTGAGATTGTGATAGAGAACGTTTGAGGTCGGTGTGTGGGAAGCATGGAGGTTGACACAACCTCATTGGAAGGTGTAGAGCTTCTCGGGCTTCATGATCCGCAATTGTGTTACCATGGATTTTTTTATGGCCTCCTATCCAAATGAACTTCACCAGCTGATTTCTCGTTTCGAGGATGTCTATGGCGTTGAGGATGGAGATTTCTATGTGGCTGAGTTTCGTTGAGGGACCTTTGTGTTTGAGTTTCTGGAGTACGCTTTGGGAGTCTGAAATAATCACTAAGTATGGTCTGTTGTCATACCGGTCCAAGGCATACTCAATAGCTTTTATAATGGCATATGCCTCTACAGAGAAAATTGAAGCATATTTCCAGAGACGGAACTGCTTAGCAAGATTATTTGTCTTGTCATAGAAAGCACAAGCTACTCTCCCACCAGAAACAGAACCATCTGTGAATGTGTAGTTTCCGTTTGGAAACTGACTGTGAAATAGTGAGTTGAGTACTTCGGAAGGGCAGGAAGTGGCGGAATAGGCATTTTCGGAGAGCTTTGTAACTGAGCAAGGTTTCAAAAGAATTGAAACCTATGGTATAAATTCAATTTCCTTGTAACTTACCAATGTGTAAGTAATTTATTGAAAATTCAATTGTAAAAAGGTTCTAATCGCCAATTCCTGCTCTTACTGCCTTTTTTTCCTGAATAGCCGACATGTTTTCTCTCTGAAAAATAATCTGCGTAGTTCGAAAATAAAACTATACTAAGTTATTGCCGATTTCGATGAAATTTTCAAAGATTGTGTTGGTTGGCGTGTAGGTGGTCCCCTATGAAAATTATGGTCCCCAAATTTTTTTTCCCCCCGATGGCTGGAAGGGAGCGAAAACGAGTGTCGCTATTCGCGAAAATATAAGCGAGTCTAGGTGGGCGATGGCTTCTTTTTATCGGTCCTCCTAATGGCGTTATAAAATCCACTGGAGGATAAGTCACGCTCAAGGTCTCCCGACTATGACGATTCTTTACGACTTTCCCCATAATCCTGAACCTTACCTAATGCATCCATTGAAAACATTACGATCGCTCAAATCACTTCTCCAAGTAAGTCAGTTGTTGCCTCTCCAGTAGTTTTTTTCGAGTACAAAATCCCACAGTGGAGCAGTGTTTTTCAAACGCCACCTACGGGTTCTGTTTCGTTAAAATTTTCGAATAATCAAGGCACCCGTCATCATCCCTAATACTAGCAATGTTAAACTCATTTAAAATAACTAAGATTGGTTTGATATATCATTAATTCTCAAGATCTTCATTGAAAGTCATTTTTTCTAATGATTTTGTAAAACAGATGTTTAACAACTCTGTTGTGGAAGAAGCCACAGGGAGCGTTCAAAAGAATAATAAATAAGCTTGGTTACAGGCAAAGTGTGCAAATAAACGGTTTCACTTTTGGAACAGGAAGAAGAACTGTTTGTCGTTGAGCATGTTAAATTTGATTAGAATTGTTTCGGTGACTAAATCACGAGGAAATACTCGTCCGGTGGCCTTGATAGCTTGAATATCGTATTTTGACCTCGTGCTCAGTTGACACAGTTGTTGTGGAGTCTGCCTCGTGGCGGTCTCTCTGGCAGCTGGAGTTATTTTCCCGTTATGGACGATATTTTGAAGTTGGGCAGTTTCACCAACGCCGGTCTCTTCAAATGGAAACGCCAAATGGTAGATCGCAAAACATGTGTGAGTTTTTCAGACTGTCTTTATGATTTTCTAGGCAGATACACTAATGATATCGTGTAAGCACCTGTAAACGTGAAATCTAAGGAACTCCATCATCATGATTTTGGATTATGTATTTAATTGTATAGAAAACAGTAGAAAGAATTAGAATGAAGAAGCAGAAACAGGTGATGCTGTGTAGGCAGGCTCTTCGTCAAGGTATCAGCAGATGAGTGTGTTGCTGTGTAGGCAGGCTCTTCGTCAAGATGTCAGCAGATGAGTGTGTGTTTACGCCGTCCGCATGGCAACTCTGCCAACTGCCGTGCGGTGTTCAAGAGGTAGTCATGGGACAACGCTACCCCTTTGCCGCGCCTGTTGGAGTGGACATGAACACCTGTATCATGTGGTGCAGCAGCGTCCTTGACTCATGGGGCCGCATTCTACGTCATGATGCGGTCACCAAGCAGATAGCAGGTGCCTTGTCATCTAGCGGCTGGGATGTTGAGAGGGAGAGATTGTATCACATGCCAAGTGACCAGGGTAAGAAGCCTTACATCGTTACCGTCAAGCCCGACCAGTCTTGCATTATCCTGGATGTCCAAGTTGTCAATGGCAGTGGGCGGAATGGGAGGGATCCACCTCGTGCTCTCCAATTTCCCAGATTCCTGAAATTCCAAAGGGAATGAAAAAACCTAAATGGTTAAAATTGCTCTGAATGACCACTGGAATTAAAGGATTCCAGACCTGAAGGGTATATTGCTTTATTGAACTAAATTTTGAGTACTGAATTTTATGAGTGTGTGAGCAGAGGTTCGAAATGAGAAGATTCTATTGAAAAAGTTGTAAAGATACGTTTATTATTTTGAAAGAACGAATAAACCCCTACCTATGGCCATAGGAATCATTTTATTTAATTGCGGTACCTTGTAGAGGGTATCTGAAGTGTGCTTCTGTCCGTGAAGGGCGGTCGTTGATGCTGTTGCGGTTGAAGGCGGCAGCTGAACACGTGGAAAGGCCTTTTTGGAAGACAGCCTTCTCCAAAGGGAAGATCCAACGTCGTCGGCGCTCCTTTTCGGGGTGGAAACAGCACCACAAGTCCAGCAATCGATGGCCAAGGCTTCGTACTAGATAGGATATCTTCCGAGTAAAACGATCGGAGATGAGGGTTTTGAAACTTGTAAAACGGAGGCAAAAAAGGCGAGACGAGGCAGCTTCGAGCAAAAAGACATTTATAGTAATGGCGAATTCACCGCGGAAGATGGTCCAGCTATTGCGGAAGGCTGTGATACCCTGACAACGGATCATCTGTGCAGGTGAGCCAACCAGCCAGCAATAAAGGTGTTAGACGGGGAGCTCCGAAGGCGAGTGTGAAGGGGGCTTGTACAGAGAAGGTTCCCTGCTTCTTCTCGGCGCAGTTGGTAACCCGGAATCAGGCTGCATGCGGTCCCTCTGCGCCGATCGCCTGTGGTCCACTGTCCGTGCGTGTAAGAGTGGGGATCACGAATTTTCACAACAGAACGCCTGTTCTGTCCAGGCAGCTTGGACATGGAGCAGACTTGGAGGGGCTAAGGATAAGAAAGTATGGATAGAGATGATTTACGGCAATCGGAGTCAGAGCTAAAAGGAGTGGCACCCACCAACATCAGGGTGATGGCTGCGACCTTGTCGTGGTGCGGGAAAAGTGCCACGGAGTTGCGCGAGTTTGGGCATCTCAGCAGGCGTACTCCGTGGTGTCACCACCCTGTCCTGCTCGGCTCATACCTATTTGAACTGGTGGTCGTTTTATAGAGGCACTTCCCCTCATCCCTCACTTCTACCCCAAACTTCCCTCATCTTCCCTCATCCCTAGGGCTGGCGTCGGGTGAGTCCTGGGCGTCCTCCCCATTATATTTGATTAATTAATTTATTTATATTTATGCGTACCCCCTGCGTCTTTCAGGGGAGTTCTTTGAAAAAAAAAGGCAGGCTCTTCGTCAAGATATCAGCAGATGAGTGTTTTGCTGTTATTATACAAATGCTTTTATGAAGAAGTAACAGCACCTTGGCCGGAAAATGTCTCTAGAGAACTGCAAAGACTCTAGAGACTTTGATAGACTGGTTGTTGGGTGCATATTGCTGTGGGGTCTTTACTGGGTTTCTCCAGTTCCGGCTTTCCTCTGGCCTATTGTGTTGTACCATGACTTTTTTTATGTACCTGTTTACGTCTGAAAAATCAAATATCTCTATGATCGGTTGATAAAAAAATCCGTACTTAATTCCAACTTTGATTTTTTTTCTCTTCTTCAGAGGTTACGACAAGAAACCGGCTGTTGAAACAGCGTGTTGAGCTGTTAGAAGCGGAATCGTCCGAGCTGGCGCAACGGGCTGGTCCGGGGCAGGTTTCCAGAGCGGAAGAGAGAAGAGGAAACGACTTTCGTTGTGCAGCGAGAGCTGCAGGCGCTGCGGATGGTTCACCTCCAGACGAACCACCAACTCGAGGTTGCTCAAGAAGAGATCAAAAACTTATCTGTGATACTCGAACAAAATGTGAGTTCGCTCTCTTCAAGGGCAGTAGCTACCTGAATATCACTTTTTGGTTCATTATTTTCAATATATGTATTTTTTAAAGTTTTAACTTGGTCACTGCGTCTAAATACTGTAGCCCTGCCAAGTTGCCAGGCGAAGTACATGGCTCTCGCAGCATGCTTTAAAGAAGAAATATGTCTGAAATGGTTGGCTGAAGAACTTGGTGAAGAACAGGGTTCTCTGAAGCTGAATAGAACATATGAGCTGAATATTGCATTGTCAGGAAACCCTGTTCATCTCAGAAGAACCAAGCATATTGATATTCACTTCTTCTTTTTTTTTTTTTTTTTAATGGCATCGTATGTACATACATTCAGCCTAGCATGTTAATTTTACAGTACAAAATGTAGAAAACGAATTGATTAAAGAAAATAAAAATTTTAAAAAATATCACATTAGGATAGTATACAAATCATGTACAGCAAAATAACATCATTATACTTTGTGTTTGATCTCTGTGAGAAATGTATAAAGGGCTTCGTAAACGATGGAGTTCTCTGATGATAGGAGTGAGTCTACGTTGAAGGGCCTCTCGACTTGTGCAGCTACTTTAGTCAACATGGTCTGTCTCTGCTGATCATGTGAGGGGCAAAGCAGGAATATGTGTTGGATTGATTCTTCTTCGTCGCATGTGTTACATTTGCTGTCGTTGATTAGTCCGCATTTGAATAGATAAGCATTACATAGCGCATGTCCCGTTCTCAGTCTGATCATCGACTTCAGGAATTGAGTGGTTGCGGTCGGCGGTTGAGACCTAAACCAACTCATTTTTGACGGTTTGGGGAACATTGAGATGTATCGTTGTCCCGCATGGTAGTTGAGGTGGAAATCATTCCATTTACAGGCTAGGTATTGAGCAAATGTTACTTTGAGATCTGTGTGGGGAAAACATGGGGGTGATATTAACCTTTGTGGTATAAGAATAGCCGCTCTTGCCTTTTCATCAGCTATGTCGTTTTCCTCGAACTCCCTTGTGCCCGCGAATCCAGATTAGATTTGTTGGCTTTTTTCTGGTTGTGAAGGGTTGCTGCGTTTTTTATTATATCCGCTTCAAGGTAAGTGAGTCGTGAGTTAGGTGTAAGATGTCTCAACTTGTTTACTATACTTTGGGAATCTGTTAGCAAAACCACACGTTTACAAGACTCTCTCAGGTCTTGAGCGTACTTTAGAGCTTGTACTATGGCGAACGTTTCTGCGGAATATATGCTAGCTCGGTTCCAGAGGCGGAAGCTTTTTGAACATTTGTTGGAGCTGTCATAAAAGGCGCACCCTGTTTTGTTGTTAATTACAGAGCCGTCAGTGTAGATCACAGTGGAGTCGGGCCATTTTTGGGATATGTACGCGTCTACGAAGTCAGCAGTGCAAACTCCCGGAGCGTAAGCCATCTGTGGTAGGTGGGATATGGAGAGAGTATTAAGCGTGGGTGTGTAAGGCATACAATATCGCAAAGGTATGCTCTGTCTTGAAACCCAAGATATTTCATTCGACCAATTTAAGAAACTCTCACAGATGGATGGTGATTCTTTCTTCATCCAGTAAGGCTCAGTCAATGTATCAATCGCCAATGTTCTAATTTTGTTCATCATTGGTTCGTTCCTACTATACATTGATACCATATAACGGTTCGACAGCAGCTCTCTCCTAAGTTCGAGTGGGGGTTCGCCAGACTCGGCCAGAAGTGCGGCGATAGGGGTGCTCTTCAGAGCTCCCGTCGCCGCCCTCAATGCTCTGTATTGTATTCTGTCTATTTTTAACAGATTTGTCTTAGCTGCAGATGCGTAAAAAATTGAACCGTAGTCCATGACGCTTCTCACCGTAGCATAGTAAAACATCATAGCCGTCGGGGGATCTGCTCCCCAGGAAGTAGACGTGAAGGACCTCAAGACATTCGTGTATGCTTCGGCCCTTGTGACTGTTTCATCTATGTGCCTGTTCCAATTCAGGCGTCGTGTGAGATGTACTCCCAGGAATTTCACTGTTGATGAGCATGGAATTTCCAAGCCACCAAGCGTCATCCGGTCGCCTATATGGATCCGCCTTCTAGTGAATAGGCATATATTTGACTTTTGTAATGAGATTGAGAGTCCCAATTCACTGAAAAAAATTAACAGTTGAGAGAACCGCTTGGGAGAGTGTATCCTTACATGTCTCAAAATCGTATTCTGTAATATATAGCAGATGTCGTCGGCATATTGTAAGATTTTAACAGACGCAGGTAGAACGTCTTCGATTCCTGAAACATACACGATATATAACAATGTGCTAAGCACAGTTCCTTGAGGTAAACCTTTCCAGACCTTTCTAGGTCCAACTATGGCATCCTCCACCTTTACATATATATTTCTTCCATCTATCATCCTAATTATTAAGTCTGCAAACTTATTTGAAGTACCAATCTCTTTTAGTTTTGTATTAAGAATGGGCAGCAGGACGTCATCATATGCTGATTTGATATCTAGAAAAAGGGCCAGTGTTGACCTATTCCTTGTGAATCCCTTTTGGATATCTGTGATCAATGCGTTTATTGCGTCTGTTGTTGATTTTTCAGATCGAAACCCGTATTGTGAATTCGGTAGTTTCTGATGGTGTTCCAGCCACCATTGAAAACGAAACTTAATTAGGCGTTCGTATGTTTTCATCAAACATGAAGTCAGTGAAATTGGTCTGAGAGAGTCAATCTGTCCATGTGGTTTGCCTGGCTTTTGAATTGGGATGATGAGATAATCAGACCAGGATTCGGGAACTGTTCCTGTATGCCAGAATCCATTATAGATTTTCAGAAGGGCTCGTTTGTATTCCATGGGTAAGTGTGTTAACACTTGGTAAACCATTCCGTCCTTCCCGGGAGCAGTGTCTGTTTTCGAAGGAATGGCAGCTAATAGTTCCTGGATGGTAAATGGAGTCTCAAATGTACTCTCCGGATTGTCAGAGTTCTCTTCTGTGTTGGACGGTTCTGAGCGAACCCAGTCCGGAGCCAGTTTATGTAGGAATTCAGTTATAAGTTCTCCATTCCTAATTTGTTTGGGTTTGTTTAGTTTTGAGTTCTTTAGGATTCTAATCTGTTTCCAAATCTCTCTAAGAGGGGTGGTTCTGTTGAGTTTACTGCAGTATTCGTGGAATGCCTCCCTTTTTCGTTTCAAAATTATTCGTTTTGCGAGGGCTGCTTTTTGTTTTGCAGATAGGAAGTTTTCGTAGGTGGGGTTGAATTTATAGATTCTATACGCTGCCTTTCTGTGCTGCACAGCTTCAGCACATTCTTCGTTCCACCATGGACTATTCTGTTTCTTAGTACCGGGTTTGCAAATTGGGGCGGAATTGTTACATGCGTCCTCTATCACTGCCATAAGGGTCGCATAATCAAGAGTGGGGTTGGTTAGAGTGTTTATTTTGCTTAAAAGAAGGGAATCAAATTTTTCCCAGTCCATTTTGTGCAAGTTCCATCTCCGTGTAGGGATGGAGGGTAATATGTTCTCATCTACTGACATTTCATCAGCGATGGCCAGTGGTTTGATCCAAGGGGATCATCCAACACCTCCCACGTAATACTGGACGCGAGAGTAGGTGAAGAAAAAGTTATGTCGACTGCGGAATTTGTACGTTGAGAAACTGAAGGAACTAGAGTTGGAGATCCGTCATTCAAGTACAGAAGGTCTGACTCTGCAGCAGCTGTAAAAAGTGAGACACCTTTCCCATCAGTGAAAGATGAACCAACCAGTCTGTGGTGACAGTTCCAATCGCCAGTAATCAAGCAAGGTCGTGGTATCGAGTTGAGTAATGTTTCCCACTGGTTTTGTGTGATACGATTTCTGTGACTATTATAGATTGATACTAAGTTCAGTTTGAGATTGTTGGATAATTTAAGACTTGCACCCACTACGAAGAAATCTGGAATCCCACTAGTAATGTTGAGTGGGGTATACTCGATGCCCTCCTTGACGAGAAGAGCGACACCAGACTTCCCGTCCGCCCTGTCTTGCCTGAGTAGATTATAGCCCCTGAACGAGTAGCTTCTGCTTGGTTGGAACCAAGTCTCAGAGATTGCTGCCGCAGTCACTGGGTTTGAATCCAGAAAATGCTCCAGACAAGGCTTGTTGCTCACCAACGAACGAGCATTCCATTGTAGAAATTGTATTTGTTTATTATTCATCGATATTTTATCAATTTAATAATATTGTGGTATGGGTAGATGTAATAATTACCGATGATGGAAGGGGAGTTACGGTGGCTAGGAGTCCTTGGAGTTGTAAGTTTCTAGATTATTGAGAATAGTATTAGAGATGGTGTTCAACATCTCTGAACTCTGTGTTAAGGGTTGGTTTGGTTGAGATAGAAGTTGATTCAGGATTTCTTGAGAAATTTGTTGAATTTGTTGAGGGTCTACTTCCATGGTTTGCACCTCCATTTGACCTGGAGGTTTAAGCGGGGGTTCGGCGTACTGGTATCCGAAGGGTGTAAGAGGTTGTATTTTGTGCTCGAGAGTGAAGGTTGTTCGTATTTGACGAGGGCTCTGATTGCTGTAAATTCTGGAATGATTCATCAGATGTTGACTCAAAATTTTTGTTTGGTGTTTTGTTTGGGTGCGGCCATCAGGTCGTGCATACGGAGCTGATCGAGCTTGTTTGCGATTGCGTCTAAGTGAAGTGTTGGTCATTGAGGTGGGTATATCAGGGTATTCCTCTTCTTCCGTTGGTTGTGTCAGTGTATGAAATCGGTTGGATGTTACTACCGTAGCGTACGAGTCAGACATCACTGAGAGTTTCTTCTTTTGTACTCTATCTTGATAGAGGGGGCATATGTTGTTATTGGCTTTATGATTTGCGCCCTTGCAGTTGATACAAATATTCAAATTTTCATCTTTTTTAGGGCAAGAGTCTGTTAGGTGGCTCTCACCGCAGTGGAGACAGCGTATACCGCTTCTACATTGATAGTGAACATGTCCTACTCGATGGCACAGATTGCAGCGACGGACAGGGGGGACATAAACATCGACCCGGCACCGATGGCCATAGATCGAGACATATTCTGGAAGATTTTGTGAGTCGAACGATATGAAGCATGTGGTCAGTTTCTGACGTGTCTTAGACCCATCATCCTCAGTTACAATCCTAGTTAGTCGTCGAATTCTTTTAATTGGTATGGTTGAAACCATCACACTCAATATTTCTTCATCATCGAGAGTAGTATCAACATTTCGTATAACTCCGGTTTTATAAACTAGTGAGTCAGGGATGTAGGCCAAAAAATTTTTATTTGCAAATGCTGGGTGGTTCAGAAGTTGATTTGCTGCGGTAGGTGTTGAGACTTCCACTTTGAATCTATTTCCACCAACGCAGAGAACGTTGGTAATTGAGCGAGGATCTATTTTTGTTGACGTAAAGAGCCAACGACCAAATGCCATAGGATGCGTTTTTCCGATATTAGATTCTTTTCCTTCAACAAAGATAAAAAAGGGACCTTTGTCTTCATTGCGAAATCGGTTTGTTATTATCCTGTCTTGGAATTCTTTAGTTGATAATGATGTTTCCATTTGATCTTTAGTTTGTTTGTCGGTATGTAGAGTAGTATTATTTTTCGGAGGAAGGGCATCTGCCCCCCCTCCTCCCGGCCCACTCATTTATAGGTAGGTATACTTCTACCTATTCACGGAAGATTTTATTTTATCCAATTGAGATAGTTAATTCAGTATCAAAGTTGAATAATGTCGCTTACTTTCGCTTATCCGTGGGCAGGTAATCTCGGAGATAACGCGCAGAGGTCTGCTCCCGGTGAACGCTAGATAACGACTGGAAAAGGTTTCATTTGACTTGGAAAAGGTTTCATTTGGTTTGGAAAAGGTTTCATTTGACTTGGAAAAGGTTTCATTTGACTCGGAAAAGGTTTCATTCGACTTGGAAAAGGTTTCATTTGACTCGGAAAAGGTTTCATTTGACTTGGAAAAGGTTTCATTTGACTTGGAAAAGGTTTCATTTGACTTGGAAAAGGTTTCATTTGGTTTGGAAAAGGTTTCATTTGACTTGGAAAAGGTTTCATTTGACTCGGAAAAGGTTTCATTCGACTTGGAAAAGGTTTCATTTGGTTTGGAAAAGGTTTCATTTGGCTTGGAAATCTAATTACATAAAACCCCAACCGTACGTACGTATGTCGTCCGAACGTGGAGAACTCGGGTTCGATCCCAGGCCGTGACATAAAATTTTATTTTCCGTGTTGGTCGAAACGACTCTGGGTGCTCTTTTTTGGAAAGAAAAAGGCTGCACTTTGTTTTTAGGTTTATTTAGCAACTGTTTCGCTTGACGAGGTTGTTCCACTGTAGTGCCTCTGTCCCTGTCATTCAGCTCAAATAAACTCTCTGTTCTCAGTATACAGAGAACTCTGTTACTCTCTCTCTCTCTCTCTCTCTCTCTCTCTCTCTCTGCAGACCGTTGAGTAATGATTCACAGCGTTTTAGAACAGGAGACGGTGGGAATGTTGACTAAGAGCATTATTCGAATTGCTGACAGCATTGAATGTTTTGTTTTTTTCATCCCGTTGTTTTTCAGGCTTATTTCTCCAAGGCTTTACGATGATTCGATACCGAACCAATTTCGTTCAAAACTAATGTTTTTATTATCTAAAGCTTCGATTCCCGAGGAGATCCGAACCCCGAAAACCCGTCTCGGTCCATCGGATTCTATTGTCCAGCCGTGGATTTCTAATTCCGGGCCCCTGGTTCCTACCTGCGCTTCCATTCACGTGATTTTCTCTCATTGATGCCGACAATGGACGATAACTATGACCATTCTGCTGCCAGTTACTCCGACTCCTGACATAACTCCGGAAGTCGAATCTGTGTTACCCGGTCGGTGCTGAGGGCTTCGTTGGCCCTTCTCATTTTTTGTTGTTCAAGAACTCAACCTCCTGGTAGATCAAATAGGTACGAGATGAGGTCCAACGCCCCATTAGATTGTTGAGTGTTGACTGCTTTGATGGTTTTGTTGTGGACTACAAGCATAACTCCATAACTCCAAAACTCCATAGAATACCACGCCTAGCAAATCATCTTTTATCCCTCCATCAAGACCTCGATATGTTCACCAGCTCTCTCAACGAATTCAAGACTTTCATCAATTCTTCACCTTTTTATTAGACACCCCTAAATCTGTCATATCCCCCCCCCCGCCATGTAAGTGAGTTTTACTTTTTCACAGTGCCTTTTTTGTTTCATCCTTTTTGTGTAGTTGCCAACCTACAAGACGTTATTCTTTTTATCACTACTTTTTTTTCTCTTTTTCACTAAATACATGATTGCTATTTCCGATCTTTTTTTACTTACATTGTAATTGGGCTCGCCCGTTTGTACAATAAATAGATAAATAGATAACTGTTAGTTTCCATTGTGTCGAAAGTTTGAAAATCTCAAGAAATACGAGATCTAATGTTCCAGTTATTGAATGATATCTATTGAAATAAAAGCAAGGCTCCTAGCAGCAAACCGAGCGTACTATGCACTCTTGAAGCTGTTCCGGTCAAAAATGCTTTCCCGTGCAACGAAGCTAACGCTCTACAAAACGCTAATCAGGCCCGTAGCAACGCACGGATGCGAGACCTGGACTATTCTGAGATTCCACCCAGCTCGACTTGTTCGAAAGAAAAATTTTGAGGAGAATAATCGGACCCGTTTGTGATGGTGGAACATGGAGGAAAAGATACTTATCTATTTATCAATCGAAACGGGCAAGCCCAATACAATATAACATACTTAATGCTAACAATGTTTAATGTGAAAATAAAGAATTAATACAACACTGTCCACGTTAGAAAATTGAAAACTATGGCAATGAAATAACACTTCTCGTTCTATTTTGACTTAGAATAATGAGCAACACTTCTCGACGTATGAGAGTCAGTGATTGGTGAAAGAAGTCAATGTCCGGGCAACTGGATATGAAAAAGTTTGCTTCTCTTGGCAGACGAGACAGAGGGCTATTGTAAAGGTAATTCGTGCGAGAGAAGGGAATCCAAAAAAGCGAGTGTAATCTTGAGCTCAGTCGGGGGGTCAAGAAATTTATCCTGGACAGGAGGAATGGTGAGTCGACCGAACCCGTCAGGAGCTTGTGGAAAAATGCCAAGTCGGCTAAGCGCCTGCGGTCTACTAGGTCGAGAGTCCGGCATATCCCATTCAACTTCGCATAGGAGTCCTAGTCCACTGAATCCCGGGGTAAATGGAGCTTGAAAGCTATGTACCGGAGGAACCTATGGTGGATTCGTTCCAATTGGTAAATGTGGCACTTGTAATACGGACTCCAAATAACGGAAGCATATTCAAGGACTGGTAAAACCAGTGCCTTGTAAAGAGTCACTATAGCTGGCACCTGGTCGAATTTTCTAGTACTTCGCTTAACGAATCCAAGCAGTTTCATTGCCTTGCACGATATGGTGGCTATGTGGTTCGAGAAAGTGAGATGATGGTCCATCAAAACTCCTAGATCGCGAACCGAAGATACCATGGTAGTCGTAGAGGATGGGGGATTCATACCGATGGAAGGTCATCGCCGAGCATTTGGATGGGTTTAGGGCCAAGCTGTTGGACGAGCACCACAAGAGAAGTGCGTCGATGGAAGTCTGGAGATCCCAACAGCAGATCGACTCAACAGTACGATACAGCTTCAAATCGTCCGCAGAAAGCAAATACCTTGTTCCACGCAGCACACCATTAACGCTATTTATTACAAGCAAGAACATCAGTGGCCCAATGTGAGAACCCTGCGGAACCCCTGAGGTGGCCAAGAATGGCCTCGATCGGACATCCTTCAAACGGACGATAAGTGATCGTTCACTCAGGCAACTAGAGATCCACTCAAGGAAGACTCCAAACACCCCAAGAGACTCGAGCACAGACAAGATGAGCGGATGTGACAACTTGTCGAAGGCTTTAGAAAAGTCGGTTGATACTAAATCGACTTGCTGACCAGCCTCGAAAGCTCGCAAGGTGTACTCCTGGAACTCCGCGAGGTTCGAGACCGTAGACCTCCTCCGCATGAACCCATGCTGCTCTGGTACGAGATAGGATGAAAAGAGTGTACAAAAAAGAGTTATAATATAATATCATAATATATAATATATAATATCATATTATGATACCTATCTACCGTGATGTTCCACTATCTAACTTTGTCAAAGCTTCCCGCTTAAGATAAGGTCATGTGAAAAGAATGGGTGAAGCTGGGATTCCATGCAAGATTCTTGTTGAGAAACCATGGGGACAACGGAAAAGAGGTCGACCACGGGCCAGGTGGATGGACCAAGTGGAGAGCGACGCCAAAACCCTGGGATGTAGGTGTTATGACCCACATTTAAATTCAGCATTAGTTCTTAAATAAAGAAGTACGAGAGGATCCCTGAGTGAGCCACCACCCACAAGGGAGGGACGAGGTACGGGGAGTAAACCCTGCATGACGTCACCCTTCCACCTCTCTCTCCCTCAACCAATTACACTAGTATATAAGCTCACTCAGGGATGCTCGAGTATGCCAATCTAGTCCAGTTCTCGTCTTGTTCATTTCGCTCTCCAACTTCTCCTTCATCAAGGTATCTCATCGAAGTTGTAGGATCAACCAAGTAAATATCCCGTCTTCCCGCCGGTAGGTTTCCCTGAAACGCCGGGGTCGACGGGCTAGCCCGATTCTCACAGTAATCCGCATGCAGGTATGGGTCTGACCCGCCGATGCGACAGTACTGCATGATAGGATAGGGACAGTCTCTCTTAGGTTGAGTAGGGGTTAAAGTAAAGTCAAAACGCCGCAGCGAGAAGGTCGTCTCCTTCACTCACTGACACGCCGAACACAACAGTAGGTAATAATTGGAAGTCCACAGCCAGGGATAGGGACGAATGGCGAAAAGTTGTTGGAGCGGCCAAGATCCAAATCGGATTGTAGCGCCAAGCAAGAAGAAGAATGTTCTAGTTAATTGTACATGGGACCTAGTTGTGCCCCGAAGCAGTTGGTTGATGTAGGTCACTTGTAAGGGTTGAATTTTTGAAAACGCCCTAACTCAAAGAATATCGATATAAAGGTATTGTTTTTCCATCAATTTAAGATAGTATTGAATATTCAGAGACCACGCGGAGCTCTGTAGGACAAACCGTTCGCTCCCTACGAGAATTTAAGGGTTGGACGTACGATAAATCAGAAACACGAGTGTGAATCGCAAAAGAGGCCTAATCTCCGTTCAAATTATAGCTGACCGAAATGCGATCGATGTTTTTCTTCATGTTGGATGATTGGTGGCTTTGTAGACGAGTGATCAGTATAGAAGAATAATAAACCATTGAGTAATAATTTGCAGCGTTTTCCAGTTGTACTCAGGTTGGCGTCCTTAGCACACCTTTGTAAGTGTTTTCTTGTCATTGCAGACCTTCCGAAATGAAATCCCTGTTCTTTCAGAAAATGGCATCTGAGAGGGAATACTGAAAACCTAGTTGACGATTGAAACCATAGGAGGCACTCCCGAGACAGTTGGATAGGTCCAGATATCATTTCGTAATAAGTATCTTGTGATGTACTTCCCTACCGTAGCAAACACCCATGGAGACCCCTCCGAAAAGAACCTCTTTTTTCACCAGCAGGCACCGTGTGTGGGCGTCGGTCACGCAATACACTGAGTTTCCGAGGTTCAGTTTAGAGCGTACGAGGGGAGGCTGGACGTTGAAAGACGGCTAAAAGAATGAAATAAACGTGATTGGACAGATTTTTTTCGAGATTCAGCCTGAATTCAAATGGAGGCCGTGGGAGTGTTTTTTGCCCTTATAAGGTTGTTTTCCTCTTTTTTATGATTTTTTTAAATGTTCGACAAAACTAGGTAGGTGCCACTTCTAAGAACTTTTGCGGAAGGAAAATGGCTGGGAGGGAAAGACCCAACCTAGTTCTCGTTTGGAATGAATAGGCAAAACGCTGCAAATTATTACACAAAGGTTTATTTTTGTATATCAGTCGCCTGCAAGAAAAACATCGATCGCGTTTCGGTCTGGTAACATTTGAACGGAGATTCGGCCTCTTTTGCGATTCACACTCGTGTTTCTGATTTATCGTAAGTAATACCCTTAAATTCTCGTGGGGAACGAACGGTTTGTCCTACAGAGCTTCGCGTGGTCTCCAAAAATTCTAAAAATTCTATACTATCTTAAATTGACGGAAAAACAATACCTTTATATCAACATTTTGTGAGTTAAGGCGTTTTCAAAATTTCAAACCTTATTTTTCAACCCTTAGAAGTGACCTACATCAACCAAAATCTTCGGGGCACAACTAGACCCCAAATGGAGCCTACATACCAAATTTCATCAAAATCGGTCAATGCTAAGATTGAATATAATAGACCAAAATGGGCGAAACAGTAATAATAGAACCCCCCCCCCCCCCACCCCCTGAGTGGAACCAACCATTAAAAAAATCAGATGAATCAACACTAATGTAGATCAAGAGAATGTCTCCCATTGATGTCAATAGGAGACAATTCGTGCGCCAGATTTTTTTAAAAATTTTTAATCGAAAGTAGACTTTATCTTGAGAATTTTGACACCAGCTGTTCTCTTTCTGGATGAGTAGATCTTTTTCTATGATTTTTCACAGTTTTGAATGTTTATGACGTCACGGGCCCCTCCCGCCTGGGTGGGACTCCCCAGCCCACTGTGACGTCATAAACATTCGAAACTTTGAAAAATCATAGAAAAAGGTCTTCTCACGCTAGAAGTCTGAGGACTTTTCCAGATGTATAAATACTTTTATTTGATCTATCGAGGTTTTGCTGCAAAGTGCAATCTTGGGGGCTGCTGTAAAATATTTGATTATTTGAGGTAAAAATACATCGAAACGTCGGCCTAGTAAAGTGTTTCATTCTGGCCCACTAGAACCCATCAGCTATAGCATTTCCGAGTCAAATTCAAGGTTTTCCCAATCAAATTCTAGGTTTTTCTAAAAAAAATTCAAGGTTTTGCTAAACAAATTCAAAATTTTCCTTATCAAATTTAAGATTTTTTGAAACAAATTCAAAGGTTTTTCTAAACAAATTTGAGGTTTTTCAATTCAAAATTAAGGTTTTTTTATCTAACTTTTTAAGAAATATTCCAAACTAAAGCATTTTATTCACAATCAAATCCGAACAAGGTGCTGCTCCGAATTAAAAGACAGAATTGAAGAATGAATTCATAAGTTATTTAGTATCTATCACAGATCAGCACAATCTGTGCTGGAGACTGTTCGAGCTACACATCACACAACTTGTGCTAATTTCGTGATTAATGGGATGTTACAGCATCTCAACGCCGAAGTTATAAATTTGAATTGAAAAATCTTGAATTTGAATTTAAAAACCTCGAATTTGTTTAGGAAAACCTTGAATTTGGCTCAAGAGACCATAAAATGGGGGGTGCCCCTTGATTTTTTTTAGATTTTTAATCGAAAGTAGACTACATCCTGAGAATTTTGGCACCAACCGCGATCTTCTAGTGTGATTAGATCTGTTTCTATGATTTTTTCAAGGTTTCGACCGTTTATGACGTAACGCGCCCCTCTCGCCTGGGCGGGACCCCCCAGCCCACGGTGACGTCATAAACGGTCGAAACTTTGAAAAATCATAGAAAAAGGTCTTCTCACGCTAGAAGTCTGAGGACTTTCCCAGATGTATAAATCTGATCTTTGATCTGATCTTTGATCTATCGAGGTTTTGCTGCGAAGTGCAATCTTGGGGGCTGCTGTAAAATACGTTTGATGTAAAAATACATCGAAACGTCGGCCTAGTAAAGTCTTTCATTCTGGCCCTCAAGAACCCATCAACTATACCTAGCATTTCCGAGTCAAATTCGAGGTTTTCCTAATCAAATTCTAGGTTTTCCTAAAAAAATTCAAGGTTTTGCTAAACAAATTCAAAATTTTCCTTATCAAATTTAAGATTTTTTGAAACAAATTCAAAGGTTTTTCTAAACAAATTTAAGGTTTTTCAATTCAAAATTAAGGTTTTTTTATCTAACTTTTTAAGAAATATTCCAAACTAAAGCATTTTATTCACAATCAAATCCGAACAAGGTGCTGCTCCGAATTAAAAGACAGAATTGAAGAATGAATTCATAAGTTATTTAGTATCTATCACAGATCAGCACAATCTGTGCTGGAGACTGTTCGAGCTACACATCACACAACTTGTGCTAATTTCGTGATTAATGGGATGTTACAGCATCTCAACGCCGAAGTTATAAATTTGAATTGAAAAATCTTGAATTTGAATTTAAAAACCTCGAATTTGTTTAGGAAAACCTTGAATTTGGCTCAAGAGACCATAAAATGGGGGGTGCCCCTTGATTTTTTTTAGATTTTTAATCGAAAGTAGACTACATCCTGAGAATTTTGGCACCAACCGCGATCTTCTAGTGTGATTAGATCTGTTTCTATGATTTTTTCAAAGTTTCGACCGTTTATGACGTAACGCGCCCCTCTCGCCTGGGCGGGACCCCCAGCCCACGGTGACGTCATAAACGGTCGAAACTTTGAAAAATCATAGAAAAAGGTCTTCTCACGCTAGAAGTCTGAGGACTTTCCCAGATGTATAAATCTGATCTTTGATCTGATCTTTGATCTATCGAGGTTTTGCTGCGAAGTGCAATCTTGGGGGCTGCTGTAAAATACGTTTGATGTAAAAATACATCGAAACGTCGGCCTAGTAAAGTCTTTCATTCTGGCCCTCAAGAACCCATCAACTATACCTAGCATTTCCGAGTCAAATTCGAGGTTTTCCTAATCAAATTCTAGGTTTTCCTAAAAAAATTCAAGGTTTTGCTAAACAAATTCAAAATTTTCCTTATCAAATTTAAGATTTTTTGAAACAAATTCAAAGGTTTTTCTAAACAAATTTAAGGTTTTTCAATTCAAAATTAAGGTTTTTTTATCTAACTTTTTAAGAAATATTCCAAACTAAAGCATTTTATTCACAATCAAATCCGAACAAGGTGCTGCTCCGAATTAAAAGACAGAATTGAAGAATGAATTCATAAGTTATTTAGTATCTATCACAGATCAGCACAATCTGTGCTGGAGACTGTTCGAGCTACACATCACACAACTTGTGCTAATTTCGTGATTAATGGGATGTTACAGCATCTCAACGCCGAAGTTATAAATTTGAATTGAAAAATCTTGAATTTGAATTTAAAAACCTCGAATTTGTTTAGGAAAACCTTGAATTTGGCTCAAGAGACCATAAAATGGGGGGTGCCCCTTGATTTTTTTTAGATTTTTAATCGAAAGTAGACTACATCCTGAGAATTTTGGCACCAACCGCGATCTTCTAGTGTGATTAGATCTGTTTCTATGATTTTTTCAAAGTTTCGACCGTTTATGACGTAACGCGCCCCTCTCGCCTGGGCGGGACCCCCCAGCCAACTGTGACGTCATAAACGGTCGAAACTTTAAAAAATCATAGGAAAAGATTTACTCACACTAGGTCGCGGTTGGTGTTAAAATTCTCAGAATGAGGTCTAGTTTAGATTAAAAGTAACAATAAACAGTTTTTCCGACCCCATTATTCAGAAAATGTGTACGGATACCATGAAATTAATAAGCAGCCAAGTGGAACTCCCAACAACCCTTCAAATTTGAGCGAACTCGAATCGTAACAAACGAAATGAGAAATTAGTGTTCCAGAAAAATCACATTTGGTGGGTACACGCGATCAACATTTTTGGCTGAAATCATCCACTTCTAAGGGGTGAAAATTAAGGTTGAAAATTTCAAGAGTGTCCTAGCTCGAAAACTTTTGAAATAAAGGTATTTTTTTTCACCAATTTAAAATAGTAGTGAATTTTTAGAATTTTTTGAGACCTCGAGGACATGAATGATACGGTCGGATTGGATTCAACCCAGCATTCGTTTTTAGAGGATTTTTTTAAATTTTTATTGTGATTTAAACCGCTCTATTTGCTCAAACAATCCGTAAACTATTCCTCAAGGTATTATTAACTGTTCACATAAGTTTATCATAGTAAAATCTTAGCAATATGACTTCTTTTAATTATGGAACATAATTATGCCAATTACTTGTGAGATAGGCGGTAGTCTCAAAAATAACCCAACAATTTTGATACTTCAATCTTCCTCCCCTCATTCCCTAATGAATTTGGCAGTTTATAATTCTTGGACTAGGTACTTACAACTAGTAGGAGCAAAGTGGTATAAACCTGGTATATACAGACATTCGCAGTGACTGATGTTTAAAACGTTTGGAATCACATTTCGATGTCAATAATATGGTTAACAATTTCATAGTTCCCTGCATTTCCATTGACGAAGGAAGAGAACTAGTGTAACTTTTTTCCTACTGTCGGGTTGAGCTCTGCACGAGGAGAACTTGAGGGTTGGACTTACGATAAATCAGAAACACGAGTGTGAATTTCAAGAGAGGCCTAATCTCCGTTCAAATTTTAGCTGACCGAAATGCAATCGTTCGTTTCTTCGAGTTCAGTTTTGCGTCCTTAGCCACCAGTAATCAAATTTTCTAATAATTAGGGCAACCACAACTCCCTGTTTTTTCGAACTAATAAACTCGTTATTTCTAGAGAAGGTATAATAATTATACCTTGCAAGTAATTATTACTAGCGATTCGTCCATTATTTTATTTGTGGTTTTTTCCCCCCCATTTGTTTTTTCTTTTCCTTTTATTCTGTTTGAAATAGAACGAAATACCTACATGTTATTTAATTACAATTCTCATTCATCGGTGACTTGGCAGTGCACGATATAAACATACTTACTAAACCACACGTGTTGAAAATTTGTTCAAATTTCAACATTTTAAAAGCTTTTCAATTCAACATGTTTTTGGATGGTATAAAGTACGCTTTAGGGGGGAAATAAGAAAGAATCGCCATGGGGATACTTTTGCCAAGTACAGGAATAAGGGTTGAAAAATAAGGTTAAAATTATGAAAACGCCCTAGCTCAAAAAATTTGGATATAAAGGTATTGTTTTTCCATCAATTGAAGATAGTATCGAATTTTTAGAATCGAATGAGACCACCTGAAGCTCTGTAGGACCAACCGTTCTCTCTCAATGAAAACTTAAGGGTTTGGCTTACGATAAATCAGAAACGCGAGTGTAAATTTCAAGAGAGGCCTAACCTCCATTCAAATTTTAGCTGACCAAAATGCGATCGTTGTTCGTTTTTTCGAGTTCAGTTTTGCGTCCTTAGCCACCAGTAATCAAATTTTCTAATAATTAGGGCAACCACAACTCGAACTGAGTGTGAAGAGTTTATTTCTTCCAAATAAACTTGGTCGTGAAGCAGGTATGTGGTAGGTAGGTAGTAACTATGGTCAGTTTGACAATGGCAAAGCCGTGTTCTTTGTAGACGAGTGATCTATATAGAAAAATAATAAACCTTTGTGTAATAATTTGAGCGTTTATTCCTTCCTTTTATCGCCCTTTATTGGGCACTTGAGTCGAAATTTTGCTTCCGAGTCTACCAGAGCCTCCCCTCTCCACTGTGAGGTAGACACTTACCTACCCCAGCTATCTTCGAAATTGCACTGGTTATAGGTCAGGCAAAAGTTATGATATCATTGATACGGTTTCGTTTACAAGCGCCACTTTACTCCACAGTAACGTCGGATCGGGCAAAAAAGCTGTTTCCCCGGACCTGTTGCGTGGAACATTGTTTTTATATAACAACATCTTGCAAGATGCAGCTTTTATCCGGCTCCGGGACCCGTGAAATGGAAACAAGGAAGGTCAAACTGCGCATGCGCATTTCATGTTTTTTTTAATATCATTCGTCGGGGTTTTCCCAGTACCTAGGCCTTTTGTTGTAAGGGTCGATTATTAAAAATTAAACCTTGACAAGACACGTGGCTGAGGAGTTAGCTGCGGTGGGCCTGACTCAGGTTATGTTGATACTCCTACTTAAGTGGTAGATAATTATTTATAGGTTAGTGGCCTAGTGATATGAAGGTTGGTGACTACTTACCCTATTTGAATATTGGGAGCACATGAATTTTCTTCGATGTCAATTTATTAATTCTAATAGCAAATAACTTCCTGCACGGGATTTTTCGACTGCATGAACTGTATTTACTTGTGTACCTACATTATTTCCAAAAACGAAAAAAAAAAAAAAAACAGTGCTTGTTAAATGAAAGTTTCTAAGGAAGTAAAAAACTTCATTTTGCCATTCAGTACAACATTTTGGTATAACAATTTTTTTAGAAATTGAAAATTGGCAAATAATTGTAAATATAGCTTTTCTGAGTCAAAATAGGAATTTTCCAAACCAAATTGAAAAATTTCCGAACCATTTGAGAATTTTCTAAACCGAATTGAGATTTTTTTTTTAAAAATTGAGAACGTTTCAAACCAATATGAGAATTATTGAACCAATTTGAGAATTTTTCCAAACCAAAATGAGAACTTTTTGAAGCCATTTTGGAATTTTTCCAAAATAAATTGAGAATTCTTCGAACGAATTTGAGAACTTTCCAAACCAAATTGAGAACTTTGCAAACCAAATTGAAAATTTTTTAAAACAAATTGAGAATTTTCCTAACCAATTTGAGAATGTTTCTAAACCAAATTGAGAACCTTCTGAACTAATTTAATAATTTTCCAAACCAAATTGAGAATTTTTCGAACCAATTTGGGAACCTTCCAAACCAAATAAAGAACCTGCCGAACTAATTTGATAATTTTCCAAACCAAATTGAGAACCTTCCGAACTAATTTAATAATTTTCCAAACCGAATTGTGAATTCCTCTAACTAATTTGAGAATTTTTCGAACCAATTTGAGAACTTTCCAAACCAAATTAAGAACTTTCTAAACCAAATGAAACTGTTTGAAACAAATTAAGAATTTTCCTAATCAAATTGAGAATTTTTCAAACCAATTTGAGAACTCGAATTTAAATGGACACAATCCCAAAACTTTTTCGATGTGTGTTTTCAACATTCAGAAGCTCATCAAATGTACAGGTACATTAGATTTTGATCTATTGAGTAGCTATTCTGGTCGTATCAGTGTACCTGTTGGAAAAACTATACAATATGTAGGCCCAAAAATTTTAAACCAAATTGAGAATTTGTCGAACCTATTTCAGAATTTTTCGAACCAATTTGAGACCTTTCCAAACCAAATTAAAAACTTTCTAAACCATATAAAATTGTTTGAAACAAATTGAGAATTTTCCAAATCGAATGAGAATTTTTTAAACCAAATTAAGTATTTTCCACACCAAATTGAGAATTTTTGGACCAGTTAGAGAATTTTCCGACCCAATTTGAGAACTTTCTAAACTCAACTGAGAACCTTCTGAACCAATTTGAGATTTCAAACCGAATTGATAATTTTCCAAACCATTTTGAAAACCTGAACCAAAATGGACACGATCTCAAAACTTTTTCGATTTGTGTTTACAACATTCAAAAGCTCATCAAATGTACAGGTACATTAGATTTTGATCTATTGAGTAGCTCTTCTGGTCATCAGTGTACCTGTTGGAAAAGCTATACAACAGGTCCAGATAGGTGAGTTCTCCAAGAGTAGGCCTTCATCTTTCTCATCCATGAGACGACTTTTGTCAACCGCATCTTTAGATTTCTTTGAAAATTCGCTGATTGCTGATTTTTTATGGCTCGAGTCTACCAATAGATGCTTTTCTCTTTTGAGATGTGAGAAAACAAATAAAAATTGAGATTGATGAGTAAAGATATGTGCTTACAAGATGGCGCTTTCTCAACACCCCAGCCTCCCAAAATCAGTTAAAACGGTTTTTGAATTATGGAAAACCTTCGCATATTGGATGAAACACTTACGCTAACTATTACTATTTAACCCTCGACGCGACCCTCCAAACTCACCTGGGCAACACAGTGAGTATACAACACTCACTAGATTCCCGGAGATCGTCAATAACCAAAGCATGAGAAATGTAACAGGGTTGGGATCAGCTTGCACACGCAGCAGGCAGAAAGATTGACCGAATTTACAAGGTGCCCTCTGAAGGTGGGTTCACATGAGCGCGGTTGTCGCGGTAGCGGTACTTCGATGTTTCATTATTTGATAGTTCAAGTTTAAATTCCTCAAAGATCAAAGTTTTTTACAGAATCGAGATTGATACCTACACCAACTCCAAAATGTACCATTTGTAATCATTATTATCAAAGTTAATTATAATCGACAATAACCCTAAAAATGCGTGATTTATAATTTCGTTTATTTTTTTTCACGATACAAAATTATAAGAAGTGATTCTATCACATGATTAAATACACAATAATAAACTAATCCTCAAACTGGAGTTACCATTGTCCAACACTCCCCCTCGAAAATAATCCTATCATTTGGATATTTTTGATTCGTCAGGACCTACCTAGTCCAAAACACTTGGCACACTCCATATGAATGTCCGCTGGCATGTTACTTGTGTGCCTTGTTACTTGTGCATGTTACTTGTGGATGCTAATCTTGTTTTCATCCAGTGCTTCCCAAACAATCTGGACGAATGTGGTTCAAGAAATTGGACCAAAAGCTGAAGGAGTTGGGCATGAAAGCATCAAACGCTGACCCATGCGTCTACTATCGAATGAGAGGATCGTACATTCTAGTTCTCGCACTATATGTGGATGATGTCATTTTCGCATCAAATTCGAGAAACATGTTGGACGATATCAAGCGGAAACTCTCAGATGCGTTCGATATGAAAGAACTGGGAAAGTTAAGCTATTGCTTATGGTAACTGGAGTTACCATTGTCCAACAGTAACTTTCGCCATTTCATATTTTCGCTGGTTTTTTAGCCACCTACTCTGTTAGAGACATATTTAACTACTAACCTGAATGGTTTCGGATTGTCAGATTATCAAGGAACCTTTAGCGCAGCCTCCCAAAATTTTTGTAATTCCCTCGAAGATGCAAGAGTTGTGGTGTGTTATTATTATTAAGATATCTGTCACCTGAGTAAAGCAATAGTAAAGTATTCCACTAACTTGTATGTGAATCGTTTGGAAGGCCAACAGGTAACATACGCCTAACGGGGCTTTTGCACCAACAGTAGGGAATGTATGCGGATAGCAGATTCAACTAATGGGGGGTGCGCCTTGATTTTTTTTTAGATTTTTAATCGAAAGTAGACTAAATCCTGAGAATTTTGGCACCAACCGCGACCTTCTAGCGTGAGTAGATCTGTTTCTATGATTTTTCAAAGTTTCGACCGTTTATGACGTCACGCGCCCCTCTCGCCTGGGCGGGACCCCCCAGCCCACTGTGACGTCATAAACGGTCGAAACTTTGAAAATTCATAGGAAAAGATTTACACATGCTAGAAGGTCGCGGTTGGTACCAAAATTCTCAGAATGAGGTCTACCTTAGATTAAAAATAACAATAAACAGTTTTTCCTACCCAGGCGCACACCCTATTGCTATCCACCTATCTATATTGATGGGTGTCAACTATAAGGTGAAAACTACCTAAAAACTATTATTTAATTGAAAAAAACTGTTGAGAAAACTATTAATTAATCAGATGATCTAGAGATAGTGTTTGGAGCAATGGAAAGCAAGAGCATTTCAGAAAAATGAAACTAGAGAGCCCATTTTAAGAGGTATTTCTCGAATTTTGAGTAGGTACCTACCTTGTTAGTTAACCCAGAGATGGTGTTTATAATATGAATGTTAATGGCAGATCAGTGAATGTCATTACGATTGATTATTTATATGATTTATCTAGTACATGACAATGTATATATTAGCTACTTCTTTGTACAATCATCTTGGTACGGTGCCCACGTGACTTCGTAAGGTGGGCAATGGCCAGACCCGATCTTCGAAGAGTTGGTCTTTCCACTTGCCGAATTGAAAACTTCGATCATGTCGGGTATGAATTTGTGGAATTGAGTCCCGAACAAGGCATCCACGTGGTGCGTGTCCCGCATCTCGCAGCGGTAAGTCTGGCCTCCGAATCGGTCCAACATTTTAGTAACAGTCTGGAATTACAACTATAAGTTAAAACGGTTTTCGAGTGATGGAAAACCTTCGTATGTTGGATGAAACACTTACGCTAACTATCACCATTTAACCCTCAACGCGACCTTCCAAACTCACCTGGGCAAAGCCAGACTCACTAGATTCCCGGAGATCGTCAATAACATGGGAGTTCTGGTTCTCAGTTTGCAGTGACCTACGAATCCAGTTCCAGACTCGTTCGGAACTTTGTTTTGGTGTTCGGGGTTTGTTCTCGAACTTAGTTTAAAAACTCTGACAACTACAGAGGAGCTCTCTGGTGAGGGTTACAAGAAACTTTAATAAGAATTGGCTGTGTGCACTTCGTGGCTTATCAGATATTTTTTGAATTCAGTACCTACCTCTAATTACTCATATGAATGGAATTTAGATGAAAGGAGTAAATTTATGCATCTGACATTGCAAACGCGGAGTTACCTGCGAATTTTCATATTTTGTAAGGTCCCTAATGTTAGGTGGTTTATTCCAAAATTTGCAGCGCTGAGAACCCTCTGTTACTGACAAAGTGTGTTGAAAACCATTAAGTTTTTTGCACGTTTGTCAGGTTTTCAACTAAGTCTTATGATTTCAATCATTTATGGCCGGTTAATTTTCAAATTAGGTTAAGGGCGGAATTCAGAGTCCTTTCTCAGGACTGAGGGCGGCCTCAAGGTGGCTTACGAGGGAAGTTTTTACTCATCCGTGTTCAGAGCGGCAAGACTTTGGAGGAGACCTCATGTTTGAGCTGGGGCTGGCCTCAAGGATAGTTCCAGCCTCCTCAACCTATTCTGAGTGATTAGATTTCTAGGCCACCCTCGAATTTCCTGTTCAGAAACAAATTTCGGAGATGAGTCAAGAAATTTCTCGACTTCAAAGTGCTGGAAATCAACCGAGGGACCTCCGAACCTACCTTGAAGTGCTTTTTTAGCGAATTTTCGAAGACAATGAAGGTATTGCAATGGATTCAAAATTTTCAGCATGCACTTCTTTGAATTGTTTCTCACTGAAATACGTCTTGGAGCATTCTGAAACGATGTCCGAAGTTTTTCCGAAAATCGAATAGAATGTATTTATGTGAGTGTCATCATTAGGATCATAGGAAACTTGATTAATTCAGCACAATGTGTAACCCATTTACGCCCGTAAATATTTGTATCAGAATTTTTCTTTAAAATTCCAAGTAATGGACCCACTTTGGTCTAGAAACACGGGGAAAATGTTTATAAAAATTTCCAACCCTTATTTTGGAAATAGGGTACCTACAAGAAAAGTTGGGTGCCGTATGGCACCGCTGGGCGTCAGGGAGGTACTGGGTTTCAAAATAGCTAAAATGGATGAGAAAGGGTTTCAAAATTTGAAATTTATTTAAATAACTAAATTACAACAAGAAAATAACTGAACACATGAATGATAAAAAGATAAGAACTGAGTAGATAGGCAAAATTGCTCACTGCCTTAAAGAAACGGTCCAAAGTAATCCAACCTTAGTGCAACCCGACATTTTGTGCACATTCCAGTTTGAGAGTCATAAATTGCCAGAGCACATTTCTTTCATTTGGCTTCCTTTCTGCTAAATGACGAACACTGTCGAAACTTGCCTCAGTGGTTACGCGGTTGTGCAGAATTCTTCTTCATCGTGGGGCGAGTCATGGCGTTGGGAATTTTATGAGATATCCACCCGCTATATGTCGAAGGAATAGCGGATGGAATAAGATAATAGCGTATTATGTGTTGTTACTTCCGATCCATGCTTTTGGGACACCAGCATCCACAGTCCAAGTACCTCAAGATCGGCCACCAGAACTTCTTGCTTCTCAACCCGATTCTGCATTTATGTTCGAATCCAAGAAATCCACCCCCACCCCCTCCCATCCAATAGTTGTACATTGAGATAGAGTCTGGATACGTTCCTTCTCATCCAGGAATACTATCCGGGAGAAGTTATAAGGCCTCTTGTCAATCAATGTCTCCCTCCCCGGTCTGAAAACAATGGAAAATAACAATGATCAACCAATATCGTCTATTACTGGCATTTTGAATGATATTCAAGAGTTTCTAAATGCAGTTCCGAGCTTTAGAAGTAATATTGCAGAAAAAAAAACGTAGGTACCAATTTAAAAACCCAGTTCCCCTTAGCGCCCAAGGGTGCCATATGGCACCTTATAAAGTATGAATAGTTTATGAGGGATGAAACTGGTAAAAATGGCATTTTACTGCATGAGTCTATGATACCACTATTCAACTTTGAATTTCAAGATAATCATTTTTATGAAGTAAAAAATGTAGTACTTACTTAAGTTGAAGAGAGTCCAGATCAAATAGATCATCCATTTTGAATAACCTCAACGGAAGTCTGAAAAACACTGAACGCTGAAACCCCCCTTTTGGTGGAACCACACAGATCCTAGGAACATATTCTTGCAGGATTCAACAAGATTGGACTGACCCACGAATTCCATGGAATATTTGAAGATTCACAATACCTGGGTGCCGTTTGGCACCCGTGGGCGCGAATGGGTTAATATAAATAAGTAAATTGTAAAAAATGTGTAAAATTTTCAAAAAAATAAGGTAAATTATTCGTCCGCCCATTTTATTTCCGTTGTTAGGATGGGTAGGGAAAAAATAAATGACTAAAGTCACCATTTACTATCGTAGATTTGGATTCTACGATAATTTTGATGAAATCAACTTGGGCTCTGCGGTTGGAATAAGTTTCGGAGGTAGGTACAACAATTCACGGAAGCGTTCGGAAGTGTAGAAAATCCGAGAACACGGTTCGAAATTCTGGGCGGCCACTTTTCACAACTCCTTCAGTTCTGGACAAGTTCTAGAACTTTACTAATAATAATTTAACTTTACTTTAATATTCAAGCAATAATCTCAACGGTAAACTCACTTCGCTTGGAGCATACATGTCAGTATTGCTGTAGTAAGCTGCCACGGTCGCTTTGATTTGATCGAGTTTGTACTTGGGAGGAGTTGACTGGTTGTATCTTTTCATATTTTCCTCTTCGCCATAATTATACTGTGCGAATTCACCTTGAAACACACCGTCCGTTTACAGAAAATACCGAAAATATGTTATCATTTGTACTAACAGTGAATTTGGAATAAAATTAATAATAATAATAACAATAATAATGATAATTTACTGTTTTTCTATCCGACCGAAGTTAATTTTGACTTGGTTTGAATTTAACCTTTATTTGCTAGCGATACGCTCAGGAGGCGCAAGTCGTCATTCAGAGGGACCCCTCCTTCACTGGTAACAGTGAACCCCCCCCCCCTTCCCCATGTGAGTTCCTCCGGAGGGATGTTCTGTGGCTGGAAATTCAATCGTTTTATTTTTAGATACCTAGTCAATTTACTTATGAAATAGATGGTATTAGAGTCAATTATTCGGTTTAGTGGAATTTATGTTGTGAAAAATGACTGTGATGTACTAATAAATTCAATTCAATTCAATATCTTTTTTTATTGTTATCATACAATCTAGTGCACAGCAATTGTCAAGGTAGGTTATAATCTAACTAAATTAAAGTAAAAAAGAAACACATTACTGTGAAATAAAAAGAAGTGAAATAGGAGCATAAATATGTGAATTAGGAACTTGATCATCGGATTGTCCAGGAACAGAGGTATGTGTGGAGCGCCACCGCACCGGCCGAGGTGTCCCGACCGACCCGCACCCACCCACCATGGCGGCTCCCGGGGCAACCAATCCATTTCTGGATGGCCAACGCCCGAAAGCATTCAGCACAACAGGCGCACATACACACATACATATACTTACACACAATCACAGTAATTTCATTGATGTGAATTTATCGTTTGTAACTGCCGTAGTTTTCATTGAACGACCTTATTTGATTGATGGCCTGAGTGGAAAAAAAGTAAAAAAGTAGATCAGTCGGTAAGTTGTCCTCAACCAACGTTTTCAAGACAAATAATATGAGGGTTGCTGGTACTGAATTTTATCTCCCCTCCCTCTTCATTCGCGCTAAGCAACGCAGAATTATCGTCCCTGTCATAAATAGGTTCACTTCATCAAAATGCAATGATATATAGAAAATTTGCCCACTTTCTGACTCTCAATGCACGCTACGCCCGAGAGGCGTAACACTAGCAATGACCATATAGAAATTCACACTAGCAAATAAGGGTTAAAGAAAGTGAATTTATTAAAAGCATAAATTGATGATTTTGGTTCTGGTCTGAATAGAAACCAGCTTGTGAAGTTAATGAATTTACTAATTGAGGATTGAGTTCAGTTCAGGTCTGTGTGGAAACCAGGACACCGAGAATGATAAGTTTTAAAAGTTTGAGTATGAATGGTGAGGAGGAGACAAGAGAGAGACAGAGCTTGTAGATTTGTCGATGATATGCCTTGATGGGACCCCGACAAGGGTATTTACAGTGTACCCCTTCTCCTTTCCCGAAGTAACAATTTTACGGTAGGACCACGAAGAGGTGGAGAAAGGTTGGCGATTTACTGGCGTCAAATGACTGTTAGGGATGTGAGATTCTTCAAAATGAATCGAATTCCGTTTAAATCAAATCATTCATTCAAAAATACATTTTAAAAAATTGCATCGATTTTTTTAAAAGTATCGATTTTTTAAAGAAGCGATACTTGTTCAAGCAAAAGTATCCTAACTAAAAGCTGGAGCTAAATTTTAATGCTTATCTACAGAAAAGTGTACTTAAATTCTATAATGTTTCAAATAAACAACTACCTGTATCTTTCATAATAATTTTTTTTTCTTGGCAATTTATGTCACTAAAAAGCTGTAGGTATCTACACCTACTGCTTAAATGGCAGCCAACTAATTTTTCTTCATGAACCATCCATCAATGGATAATTCCATAAATGGGGATAATTGAATGACGTCATGAATTATAATTCCATCATGGTAGGTGGAAGTGGTGGTAGTCATTTTTTGGGCATTAGGTTGTTATAAGCAGAGATCTTTATAAATATTCCTTCCCCATTTTGGTTGTGATGGTTATTGGTTGTAGTGAGTTGTTATTGGTGATAACTTATTTCCGTCGAACAGCTAATGAAAACAATCGGATCGATTCTCGATTTTTTTAATCGATTCTTCGATTTTTCAATGAAAAAAAAAACCTTAAGATATCGATATTTTTCAAAAGAATCGATTTTTAAATAATCGATACTTTTTGCCACCTCTAATGATTGTTATGAACCGTTGGTTCCCTTGTCGGAGTCACACCTGCATATGACCTTGTTTGCTATTGATAATTTGAATTTATGTACATATTTGTTGATTATGTACATATGTACAGTTTGATTATGTACATATTTGGAGGCAAAATAGTCGCTGAATACGTTAGTACTCCTATCCAGTAATCAGTGTCGAGAATTATCAATATTTTAATTACAATTAGGTAGATTTTAGTCATTTGTTTTTTCGATTTATCAATCAATATTGGGGACCAGGGGGTTAATATTTACCTGTTTCGAAGAGCTGAAGGGCGTGCAAAATAGTTTTAGCTGAAGCTCCACCAAACTGCAAGCTCGACTGGTAGCAAAATCGGTTCTGCAGACAGTTCAAAACCAAACTCAACTCACCTTATGGTCAACAAAATCTCTTTTTGTTTTTAAGATTGTAGAGATGATTTTTGAAAAATTCGTAGTTAACTTGTATAAATTACCAAGAAATATGAAACGATTTATATCATAATTATTTTATGGTTTTTAATTTTAGCTCACGTCTTCCAAATCTGGATGCATCCCTGCTCCGGAAGTCATTCCTGATTGCCAGAGGAACATCGTGGGAGAGATAAGGCAGCTGGATTTCACATATCTCCTCATCGTTGAGATTTTTCTGATTGTGCCAGCTCCAATTGACTCGTAATAAGACTGAAAAAGGAGGGGGATTTAAATCATCATTTCCAGCTATAAATATAAAGTAAAAGTATGAGGACCACAGCTTGGAGAGAACAGTGGTGTAATTAACCACACTCACAACGGGCTCCAATATGTCGAAAGTGAATGCTAGTGCTAGTGTTCAGCAGAAAGTGTGCACTAGTGTGCAGCAGTACAGTCAGAACCTGTGGACACTGTGTCACACGTGGGTAAAGAAACTTACCAACAAGTGGTCTCAGGGTCGTGAACCTACCTCAAACAAGCTTTTGCATCAAAGGTATACCTATGAATATTACTGTTGTGATCAGCTACCTCTTCGCATTTCTGTCCATTCGCTTCCTTAGCTCATGTGGTAGGAGCTCTGTTTCAGAATCGGAATGATAGGAGATCGATCCCTGGTCGAGGGAAGTTAATTTTTGATGACTCAACATTACCTACATTAATATTACCTATAGGTAATATTTACCCTGTGGGTGTTGAATCATCAAAAATTAACTTCCCGCGACCAGGGATCGATCTACTATCGTTCCGATTCTGAATCGGAGCTCCTACCACATGAGCAAAAAATGAGACAGAAAGGCGAAGAGGTAGCTGATCACAACATAGGCTTACCTTAGCTCTTGAGACGCCGTAGACGAGAAGACAATGCCAACACTCTCTCGCAACTGGATCGAATTCATGTGGGGCGGTGGAACATGTCATGTGTGCCATCACTTGTACCTACCCTCACTTTAACCCACCCATGAGGGCTCAGGCTAGAGGGATGAACAGGATAAACATTAGCTTTATTGTTCATCCTGCTGATCCGTCTTTCCTGAATGAGGAATTTCACCATGTCGGAATTTCCTATTTTTGACCCCAAAATCGGATTCAGCACCTCTAAAAACCCCCTAAGGCAAACTTTCAGCCCGAACTTCCTAATTTACGAATAAACAAAACAGTGTAGAAAATACGAATGTTAAAAAAAAAAAACGGGAAAATGACGTCATGCTGGAATAGTTCATTTATGGCCGCTTGAAGCGCTGAGATCGAGAAATCCATAGTCCCCAGATGCAAAATTTCATGAAACAGTAAAGTTCGAAATCGAAAAACTGAAGAAAAAAATAGAAAAAGCGAGATAGGGAAAATTAGGTTTCCTCTGTTTTTGTTTGATAACTTTTCTCTAAGAAAACATGATTTCGTCGTCCCAATGGGCAACACTGGGAGGAACAGCCAATCAGCGAGCGTTCCCGCTGCACGTCTGTTTTCCCGGTTAGTTTTGAAATTAAAAATTTTGATTGTCTCCCAAAAATAACAGGAGACTTATTTTCCGAAATCAACCCGATTTTCATCTATCCCACACCATTAACTATTCAGGAAAAATGCAAACAGAAATCGGTGAAATTCCTCATTGTTTTCATAATTTTGAGAGGCCTCCATGATACCAGATTTCAGAGCTCTAAGATGAACAAGAGAGAAGTAAGATTTATCGATGTATAGCAGATCTGAATTTCCTTCAAATCACTTCTGAAGGTCTCCACAAAGCCATCAAAGCAGTCAGCCATCTCTTGCTTAGTATCACAAGGACGTATCGATGTGCCAAAAGACATGAGTAGCATGAAGCATGAAGATACGTCAATACAGAAAACCTCCGAACTTGGAGTCCCATGACCCCCAAGGTCCCAGGTAGGGGACCTACCTGTTGAGCGTGCACGCTCAGATGCTGGGGGCTCCCTCAGACTTCCAGCAGCTGTTCCACTGATGATGTCCTGGTACTGAGGTGAAGTGCCAACGAAGACCTACGAAGAGTAGGCATTCGTTTTTTGGTCCTGGATACGATTTCTCACAAACACGATGACTATCTAGATTTATAGCAAGATGGTGGTTTTGATCAGGCGAGAACGAGAAGAAAGTCTACCTTCTAATTCCTAATAGTGTAGATGAGTATCAGGACATTGAATGATGGTGACAACCACTACTACACCATGGTTAACTTTGATTCTCTGAGAATCATTATCTACTAGGTACTCACCATCACAGTTTTCAGAAACTTATAGAACAATTGGAGAGTCTGTGGTCTGGTTGAAATGAGAGGCTGTACTCCAACTGGCATCGTAGACAGAACCAAGTACATCTTATTGTTGAACTCTGGACGTTCTGACAGCAAGACGTAACTGTATGGAATGCAATCGTAAGTATAGGCAAGTAAGCATTGTAATACAAGTCAAATACAGATACGAGTGTTGTCTAGAAAATAAGTTCCTTTTTGTTCTTGGGTGGTAGGAATGGAATTAGCCAAATCTGGCAACAAAGCTCGAAAGAGGGGGGCTTTGTGAATATAATGAGAGGTGAAGTGCCTCAGTAGCTCGAAAAATAAGATCAGGGCTGGCAGTTGAAATGGAGGGCTCCACGTTGCATCCCACCACCTCGGTTCCTGTTCCTTCTTGAGTTGTGTTGCGCGGAGCGATTCAATTTCTTTTTGCCTTGGTTTCAAAATGGTTGAAATTCACCAACAGCAAGTTTCTGTGTATGGAGAAGGTGCAATGAGTGAATCAGTGGTGAGGAGATGGGTTCGTGAGTTTTAAGGCGCCCATACACTATACATTTTGTCTGCAGGCCGGCGTGAGGCCTAGATTGTGGTTACCCACACATTATCAGTAAAATCTGAAGGCCATGGACCGTGAAAACTGAATATGTGTGGCCACGGGGCAGGCGAGGATTGGACGTGAGATCGACGACAGGCATGGGACTGTCAGTCCAAGATCTCAAGAGGGCTTCCCACCACACATTAACAGCTATTGGCCTGCCGTCCAACCGCTACTATTGGCCTTGGGCCGCTTGCAGTCCACTACTTGCAGCCAGCGGTCTTGCTTGTGTGTGCAAGCGAGGACTTCATCTTAAATCGGCCTGCAGGTGGTTGACTGATGGTAGTCAACTCTGCGATGGTAGTCTGCTGCTCTGCGATTTTGGCTGGATGTTTGCCTGTTGAGATGACGGCTTGCAGACAAATTGTATAGTGTATGGAGCGCTTTATGGACCGCTACAGAACCGATGGAGACGCATTCCTGAAGTCTATCGTCACTGGAGACGAAACCTGAAGGAGGAAAATAAAGGAGGAGATGGCGGGTTAACATTTCGCAAGACAAGGAAGTGAAGAAGCTGTCACCAACTGGACCAAGGAGATGGTGGGAAGATTCTGTGAGGAGGGGATTTCCAAGCTGATTTCGTACTACACAAAATGTATCGACATCGCCGGGGATATGTGGGAAAATAATACATATGTTCAATTACACTAGCTATAAGTTTCAAATTTTTCCAATGAAAACTTGATTTTTAAAAAATAAACGGAACTTATTTTCTGGACAACCCCGTATATCAAAAGTCACAACTCACACTCTTCCAACAGCTTACAGATGGAAGTACATATTTGAATACATCCGATTTACTGGAACTGTTACTTTTAGAAAGGTGTAATCGTTTTTGGAACAGGGCGACTTCCGTTGGAATGACCCATATCTAGTGTCTTCAAGTAGAAACATTTTAAAACACAATTGAACTGGAAATGTCTACATTTCAACGGATTCATCGCACAAGGCTGACTTTAGAACAGATCCGAGTGACTCACCTGACGGTGGTTCCCAGGGAGTTGCCCACATAGATCAACTTCTCAGAATTAGTTCTGGTCAATATGAAGTTTATGAAAGCAGGCAGATCGTATTTGCCAATCTCGTGGAACCTGAAAAAAATTCCTAACATTTATTGGGCTCAAAGTGATTTATTTATCTAACACGGAGAGCATAAAATTACCGTAATAGTTACTCACGAAAAATCCCAAAAACATCTATGGTTTTTTGAACAAGTGGCAATAACATGTTTTTTAGATCTCATCGTACCCCGCTGGTCTCCCAACCAAACATCGTAGCCATTCATCAAAAATGCGACAGCTGCGGGAAAAATATTATCAATATTATCAATCCATCTACCTATAGACGAGCAAATTTTCTTCAGATTTAGAAAAAATTAAAACATCATTCATTTCTTCATGATAAAATAAATGTTTTTTTACATTTTTTATTTTTAAAAATTTTTTTAGATATTTTTTTTTTTAATTTTTAAAATTTTGGACTATTTTGGACAAAATATAATTTGACTGTTTGGAATAAATCTTAGTTAGGGATGAAGGACTCTACCTACCTGGGTTGTGCTCGGGTTTGCTGTGGAGAATCCAGGAATCGGAATGCATGAAGAGGCCGTTCACCATAAGGACTGGAACGCCCTTGCTGGTGTTATGGGGTAAGTCTGGATTCATGATTCTGTTGAGGTTGAGAATGTAGCCGTCTTCAGTTTGCACCGAGTATTTATGGTAGTTGAGGCCGATACTTTTCACTATGAGCCTCTGAAAAAAATGTGGGATGCAATCAATAATTAGGTATGTGCACGGAGGAAATGTGTTCAGAAGAGACTTCACTCACTTCAGTGTCACAAACAAACTGTACCAACAATCAGTGGTATCTAAATTATGCAGATCGACATTCATGAGTTACTTGAGTCCGTTTTTGACGACTATCTGTGAACTTTCAGGAGAAAATTCCGCATAATTACCTTCTACAAGCCTTGAAAATTGCACTCTGGCATTTAAGGGAGGCACACAAGCAAATTTGCAGCTCCTGGGATAGAAAGAAGATAATTTCTACAGATGATGTGGGAGAGAGGAGTTCGTTCAGCTATTCGTACAGTTACCAACAGAAGCCGCCCAGCTGATCAAGGATCTCTTAGTCATTCGTACTCAGTGGTCTCAAAGGGGGCCCCTGTGAAATTTCAGCTCTACAGGACGAATTGAGCTCACTTAGCTGATGACCAGGAAAGTATTCCAGTTTTTCGTTCGTTCTTAAGTCCTGAAGAGACCCCCTAAGACATTTCAACTTCGTAAGGCAAACTGGAGCGAATGGAGCTATTTTTGACAATCGTACTCAGCACTCCAAGACAGGTTCCTTGTGAAATATCAGCTTTGTGGGACAAATTGAGCTAACTTAGCTGATGGCCGGGAAAGTATTCCAGTTTTTCATTCGTTCTCAACAGTCTTGAAGAGACTCCCTAAGAAATTTCAACTTCGTAAGGCAAGCAGGAGCGAATGGAGCTATTTTTGTCAACCGTACTCAGCAGTCCCAAAGAGGTTCCCAGTGAAATATCAGCTTAATGGGAAAAATTGAGCTAACTTAGCTGATGACCAGGAAAGTATTCCAGTTTTTTGTTCGTTCTTAAGTCCTGAAGAGACCCCTAAGAAATTTCAACTTCGTAAGGCAAACAGGAGCGAATGGAGCTATGTTTTTCAATTGTACTCAGCACTCCAAGAGAGGTTCCCAGTGAAATATCAGCTTTATAGGACGAATGGAGCTCATTTTGTTGACGATCAGAAAAGCATTCCAGTTTGTCATTCGTTCTCCAGTCCTGAAGAGACTACGTGTGAAATTTCAACATCGTGAGGCGAGCCGGAGCTATTTTTGTCAATCGTACTCAGCAGTCCCAAAGAGGTTCCCAGTGAAATATCAGCTTAATGGGACGAATTGACCTCACTAAGCTGATGACCAGGAAAGTATTCCAGTTTATCATTCGTTCTCAACAGCCTTGAGGAGACTACCTGTGAAATTTCAACTTGGCAATGCAAGCAGGAGCGAATGGAGCTATTCGGTCATCGTACTCAGCACTCCAAGAGAGGTTCCCAGTGAAATATCAGCTTTATAGGACGAATGGAGCTCATTTTGTTAACGAACAGAAAAGGACTCCAGTTTCTCATTCGTTCTCAACAGTCTTGAAGGTACTACTTGTGAAATTTCAACTTCGCAATGCAAGCAGGCGCGATTGGAGCTATTTGTCATCGTACTCAGCACTCCATGAGAGGTTCCCAGTGAAATATCAGCTTAATGGGACGAATTGAGCTCACTTAGCTGATGACCAGGAAAGTATTCCAGTTTTTCATTCGTTTTCAACAGTCTTGAAGAGACTCCCTAAGAAATTTCAACTTCGTATGGCAAGCAGGAGCGAATGGAGCTATTTGGTCATCGTACTCAGCACTCCAAGAGAGGTTCCCAGTGAAATATCAGCTTTATAGGACGAATGGAGCTCATTTTGTTGACGATCAGAGAAGTATTCCAGTTTTTCATTCGTTCTCTAGTCCTGAAGAGACTACGTGTGAAATTTCAACACCGTAATGCAAACAGGAGCTATTCTTGTCAATCGTACTCAACACTCCAAGAGAGGTTCCCTGTGAAATATCAACTTTGTGGGACGAATTGAGCTCACTTAGCTGATGACCGGAAAGTATTCCAGTTTTTCATTCATTCTCAAGTCCTGAAGAGACTTGAGAAATTTCAACTTCGTAAGGCAAAAAAGAGCGGATGCAGCTATTTTTGTCAATAATAGGTGTTGCGGTCAATAGTTGTTTAATCATGCAGTGGAAAAAAAAGAACCTTGTTTTTGTCAATCGTACTCAGTAGTCCCAGAGAGGTCAATAATATTTGAATTAAGCTGTCGAAAAATAATAACCTAATTTTCAAATCCTTTATTGTGTAATTTCAGCTTTGTGGAACCAACAGTAGGGAACTTATCACACCCAGCTGATGATCACGAAGATGTTCCAGTTCGACATTTGACTCTCGTTATCAGCAGTTCCAGAGACGCTCTCTGAGAAATTTAAGCTTAGAGGGACCAACAGGGGTGAATTCAGCACAACTAGATGATCAGAGTCCCAGAGACCACTCAGCTTGAGAATCGGGATAGAGTGGAGCTTACTCAGATCAGGGTGAAGCTGAGTTTGTCATTTGAACTCCAACAGTCTCAGAGAGGCCCCGTGTGAAATTTCAACGTAAAAGGTACTTGGTTCCTAACATCACCTGTCGCCCAACGAAACCACCGTATCGGTACCATTTCAGGTTGGATGCCATTCCTGGCATCGAGGACGTCATCAGCTGTCTTCCAAAGGGAAGATTCAGAATTTGTTCTGATGTTTTCACTCATGGCTTCCCATTGCCTCACCACCCTGGGTTGCCGCCGAAAAACGCACGGTGCCGGCGATGAGCCTTGAACCCACGATCCCCGCAGAGGTCAGTACAAAGTCCACCGCCAAACAACGACGCCCCAACGACCGTAGCCACACCGCTGTCCCTTAACTTCAACTGATCAAAAGCAAGAGAACAATTTCTGTATGTAGTATATCTTCAATAATTTAGAGAGAAAAATATTTATTGAAAATATTAGTGCTGAAAAAGACGGACAAGGACTCTGGTAGTTGTCAAAGCGTAAGGGATTTTGGGAAAAGAAAAATTGATTTCCCAAAAGTTCGCATTGGTATGCCAAAAATATCTAAATAATAGTAATTTAGACAATATTGTTATTAAAATAATAAGACATCAACTTACAAACGTCCTTTTTCCGGTGTCTTCCGGGAACCTTGTGAAGGTGGGGAAGGTCACTGGTAGACAGCTCCTCACCAACATTAACAATACCAGACAAAACATGACATGTAGGTACCTTTCTACTGATTCGTTCACGCCTTCTAATAAATCGATTCAGAAATTAAGATGAGTGGATCGAAACAACCGATCTTTCTCAGTTTATCTTACATCACTTAGTTTAATAGCCTAGTTACTACTGTGTTCATATTTTTTTTCTTAAAATAGATTGTTATTGTTATGAAATTACGGTTTACAGCCAACTATCCGGGTATCTATCGACCTAATAAGGCCGAGGAAACAACGGTATCAGAAGCGAATTTACAATTTGAAACGGTAATCAAACCTTCGAGTGATGAAGAACGCGATTTTAAACTGAAGAAAAACGTATTCAGAGACCATACAATATCAAAAAGAAGGAAAATATAGTTTGATTCTACGATTCAAGCCGAGCAAAAAGTGTCAAATAGCTTTATTTAGACGCTTCGTTTCCGAGTTATTACACCTTCAAGATTTTGATCATAATTTCCCTTCTTCCTGTTGCAGAACCAAATTTTTTCTAGCACTTTTCGACGAGAAAAAATTATGTTTGCAGAGTAAAGTTTGTCAAATCGGAAATTTTAGGTTATATAAAAGTCTTAAATTATACATATATGTCGTTGCCTGAATGATGAACTGGCTAACAATTTTAAATTGAAAATAGCGCCCAAGGCTGGATTGAGCCGCTATGATTGGACTGGATATTTCCCATGATGCACCACAATGACATACAGCGCTTGCAACGGGTGAAGTTGTAAAAAGACAGAGGCGTTATGAAAAATCGCCATTACTAGTTGGGACCCTGTCAATCAGAGTGTTGTTTGGGTGTCCAGTGATATTGCCATGTCTTTTTCTACAAGGATGGGAATCGAACCCGAGACCCCTGAGTAGAAGCCAGGCCCTCATGGCTCATGTGCAGCGAGTCTGACTTCTACTCAGGAGTCTCGGGTTCGATTCCCATCCTTGTAGAAAAAGACATGGCAATATCACTGGACACCCAAACAACACTCTGATTGACAGGGTCCCAACTAGTAGGTAATGGCGATTTTTCATAACGCCTCTGTCTTTTTACAACTTCACCCGTTGCAAGCGCTGTATGTCATTGTGGTGCATCATGGGAAATATCCAGTCCAATCAGAGCAGCTCGATCCATCCTTGGGCGCTATTTTCAATTTAAAATTGTTAGCCAGTTCATCATTCAGGCAACGACATATATTAAATGTAATGAATATTTAATCGAATGAAATATTTAATTGTAAGTATGTAACATTCATTTGTATGTAACATTACAATTGTATGTAATATAACATTTGTATTACAATCAATGAGGAATTTCACCTCATTCTATTTGCATTTCTCCTGAATAGTTAATGGTGGGATAGATGAAAATCGGGTTGATTTTGGAAAATAAGTCTCCTGTTATTTTTGGGACATTCAAAATTTATAATTTCAAAAAATAACCGGGAAAATGGACCTCTTCAACGCGAAGTGGAAACGCTTGCTGATTGGCTGTTCGGATCGCCATCCCCGCCCCTTGTTGCCCGATGGAACGACAAAATTGTGTTATCTAAGAGGAAAGTTATCAATTTTCTCCATCTTGCTTTTCCTATTCAGTTCTTTGATTTCGATCTTTACTGGTTTTTTGAAATGTTGCCTCTGAGGAATATACAAAGTGAGATTTCACGATCTCAGCGCTTCAACCAGCCGTACATGAACTATTGCTGGTTACGTCATCCTCCCGGTTTTTTTAAACGTTCATATTTTCTACACTGTTTTGTTTATTCGTAAATTAGGAAGTACGGGATGAAAGTTCACCGTAGGAGGTTTTTCGAGGTGCTGAATCCCATTTTGGGTCAAAAATAGGAAATTCCAACATGGTGAAATTAAATTCCTCATTATTGTATTGAATATTACAATTATAATATAATATGTGAAAAATGTGTTCATTAAAATAACTAATTTTGTATCCTATGATACAAAATTAGTTATTTTAATGAACATATTTTTCGAACATGTTTTTTTTTTCAAATCGAAATCAGCGTTCTAGCTAGGACTCTGGAGATAGCCCCCCCCCCCCCCCCTCATCCAAACCTAAGTCTCAACTCAAAACACTGATTTCGTTTTTTTAAAAACTCATGTTTTCCCACGTTCAATCACGAATTTACCGATTTGATTGTAAAAAATTTGGAAAGCTGAGCTTTTTGGCAATTTTTTAGAGACACAGTGGGGAAAAAACAAATCAAGTAGGATTACTAGTGCTTTCAAACCATTGATAAAACCTAAAATTTCCGAGATTTGACAAACTTCACTGTTCAGACAAATTTTATCGCCACGAAAAGTGCTTGAAAAAATTCGGAGTCTTAGAGTCTAATAGGATAAAAATAGAATAAAGTCAGTGATTTTAATTAAAAACATTTTTATTTACACAATGTACAAAGAATGAGTAGGCAATAAATAATATTATTGATCTAAAACTAGGAAGTATTGCAGACAAATTAAGAGTATTTTTGTTCTTTCCGCATTTCGTTTTATGACAACAAATAATGCTAACCTTTCGACAGAGTTTCGTCATTCGGCTCACCTTTCCACAGAGTCTTCGTGGAAAACGACTAAAGCTGCCTTCGTCACCACGAGAAGAGAACTACAGGCAGTACAGAAACACTCTGAAATAGTATTTTTGTAATTCTGGTATAATTCGTTTTATGAAAATGTGAAAACAAGCAGCTAGAGCGAGTAAACGCCGATGCTAACAATGTGTTATCATTCGGCTTATTACTCCATGGAGGTTTTTTTGTTGAAGGAGTGAACTTCTTGTTATGATGGACCTTCTTTGTCAACGTAAACTTTTTGGAAAACGACTAAAGCTGCTTACGTCACTACGAGAACATAAATACAGGCAGTACAGGAACAATCTAAACGAGTATTTTTGTTATTCTCGTATAACTCGTTTTACGAAAATGTGGAAACAAGCAGCTAGAGCGAGCAAGCGCCGATGCTAACCTTGTGTTATCATTCGGCTTGTTACTCCACGGAGGTTTTTTGTAGAAGTGAACTTGTTATGACGGACGTTTTGCTTTTCTCAACGAGAAGAGAAATACGGGAAGCACAGAAACACTCAATTAACAGGTACAACCATCACGGTAAAAACAACGTCAACCATTCGTTTCACCTTTTGCACTCATGAATCCACGAGATACGCTTTGGGGACGATTTGAATAACTGGATATGACATAATTAACGTGAGGTACAATATAAATAATTGTGAATTCCATTCGAATCGCCGCAATGAATTTACAAACAGATTTAAGAACATAGAAATACACTTCTGTGAATAACCAACAAAAAAATCAGACAGTAAAAATTGTATTTTGTGTCAATTTTGATGACCAGGAAGGTTACTTCGTCTTGTCAGGAAATTTGTCAATAAATTATTGAATTTATCCAGTTAAATCTCAAAAACATTACATTCTTAACAATAAAAACACATTAAAACTGTGATTATCCCAGCAAACGCCATTCTTGGTATTGTAACGTTATTCAAAATTTATTATCCATGGTATTAGGTTTTAATATATTTTGAACACGTCGTATAAAACCTTTCAAGAACAAACACGCATACACAACTCATCTAACCAACGAAACATTTTTACTTCGATATAAGAAGCTTTAAGCTACATACGTCCTTATGAATAAGTAGGTATTATGTTTTCATTTGAATTGATTTGAAAATCAGAGGCAGTGTTTATATTGGGCGAATTACTCGAGGAAATGAACCTACAGAAGCTCTAACGTGTAGTAGATTATAATCTATGAGGTACAATATTACGAATAACGTGTCGATAAGACTATTGCTAGAGTACCTACCTACTATCGTAGGAGTATTTATAAGGCCAATAAGAGGAATTTATGGGGGTATCCCAAAAAGCACGAGCTCAGCATGATAGGCGAGCTGAAAGTGCTTACGATTCGATCCATTACTAATCTGTGATCCCCTCCCACCACTCATTTATAAAAATGGTTCCTATTATTTCATGTACTTGCCTCACCAATTTCATAGTTCATTATTTTCATTCATTTTTTTTTTTTTTTAGCTTCCGGGCTGCTGTCTGTAGCCTGTCAGCGTGGATGCTACTGCTTTCTTTCAATCTGATCTCGGAGGATGTGAATCACCTCCACCCGGAAAGTCTGCCTCTTTTTCAAACTTCCTATCTTTCGATGTATCATCTAAGATTATTGATAGGCACTGAAAAAAAAAAGATAATTATTGCCAAATTCTCGGAGAAAAATAGCTCTACCACTGTTATAATAATTATAACAGTGGTAGAGCTATTTTTCTCAATTATTGTTGATTGTGAGTCTGCTCGCCTGTTATTCAATCATACTCAAACCACAACGGAATTCAATGGGAATTTAAGCAAAACTATGGAATCCCTACCGTGAAGGTTATTGGACTTAATAGGTGTCCTCAAACCTCCTCGTTCATCGTGAAATTTGCCTTCCTTAGAGACGTTCGTAGAGTAAACATGTTTGTTGTGAACGATTCCACTACTTTTCGTGGCCGAAGCGGACATGGTTGTACCCGTTGAATCGAACTTCCACAGTATCTGAAATATGCAAGTCGTTCAGATTCTATACATCGCAATATACTATTGATTTTCATATCACTCCACTATCGAAACCGCTCTAATATTTTATACTTCTAACAACTTGCATTAACCCTAAACCTTTTCTCCTCGCCTGCCGCAACCTACCCTCCCGGTGCTTGAGCCACCTAATTGTCAACCCCCTACCAAAGGAATTCACAGTGCCGCCCGCTCACTTTCGATGCCTTCCTCTTTAATTTTCGCTCAACATTTTTCTCATCTGAATGATTTTTGTGTTTGATACTTATTGTCCACGAATTATTATGAATTTTTTTTTCAATACTGAGTAAGTTTTACATATTTTTTCTATATAAATATAATGCATACCACTATATCAAAATAATTTGGCTGAATGCAGAACCCCCCTCCATCCATCCCCCCCTGACTGGACTAAACACACTCGAGATACGTGTGCCCAATTTTAAAAATCCTCATTGAATGGTGCGTAAAAGGCGCTTACTGAGAATGAATAGGTAAGAGGCAGAAAGTCGTCTGTCGCATTTTTCTCACCCCCCCCCCCCCACAATATCGCTACTGCCCTGAAATCTGTTGGAAGACAGTGAAAATGAAAGGTATACTGTTCCCCAACATAACGGTAACAGAATGGAAGTGATTAGTTCAGAAATAAGCACACGGATCGCATCAGAAGGTCGAAAATGTACGAAACGGCAAAAGGCGTCTGTAGGGACCAGGAAACAATGGGAGGCAGACGCCTAAAGACGTGAGTAGGGATTTGAAAACGTTGATACTCAGACGTCTTTAGGCTTCCGTCGGAGGGAAAAGGTTAATGTCCTGAGGTATATTTTTAGAAGTCCGATTTGTAAGCTTTCTGCAACACCATACAACCAATTTTAGGACAAAATCTATGTTTCGTTGACTAACTTGCTACCTACTATCGATCAGGTAAAAAATTGGGAAAAACAACGACTCCTGAGATAATATCGTGACAAGTTCAGAACCAGCTTAACCATGAGCCAGAGAACAGCAAAGGTTAGTTTTATGAATTTGTTCAGATGTCTAACGAGAGATGCCGTTTTGATACTACTGAGGTCATCCAGTACTTGTTGTGTTCAGAACCTCCCCTATCAAGCAGTGTGACCAACATTGGAAACAAAAATTTCCCCCACACATACATGCCTCATTTCTTAAGGCTAAAGGGGACAGCCCTCTAGTTTGATTCTCTTTTAGGAGATGGCGCTAGCGTCGCACTCAAAAGTTTTCCCAAAGTTTTTCATCCTCCACGAAAGATTTTTTCCAATTATAATACGGGAATGTGTCCAGAATAAGTAGATCTCTCTTTCCACCATTGAGTTTTTACCATACTATTATTATTTAAATCATGAAATCGCAGAATTCGGGCTATTAAAGGTGTTGAGTAAAAAATGAGATAGCTTGCATATTCATTGTCATTAATAATTGATGAATGATTGGTTAGAAATCCGATTCTTGGACAATTGGAGACGGAAAGGGTAAATGAAAAATAACGCACGCTCATTGGTTGCTAGCAAATGGAGTATGAGGTTGGTTGCCTAGCGACCCTTGTTACCCTCCCCTTCAATCCGACCCTCCTTGACCCCCACGGAATAGATCAGTAACATTGCTTGCGATTTCACTTCCACATCTACCTACCAAGTTATACTGAATAAGCAATTTTATTGAGTGATATTCATCATATACTATGAAAATGAATTGATTGATAAATGAATTTTCATTACATAGTTACTCAAGTGGGATATTTATGTTATTCAATCATAATTAAAAAACCTTTTTTTAATAATAATATTGAATAAAAAGACTATAAATAATCAACGTTTCTTTTTTTAATATGTTCATACTTGATATTTTTTAATACCTTTGTATATATCTATTCATTTTTCTAACGTTGCACAGAAGAATGAATGGTATCATGAAATATCAATGATGGTATCAAAAAATTCTAAAAATTCTATAGAATCTTAAATTGAAGGAAAAACAATACCTTTATAACAAAATTTTTTGAGTTAGGGCGTTTTCAAAATTTCAAAATTGATTTTGGAACCCTTACAAGTGACCTACATCAACCAAAATCTTCGGGGCACAACTAGACCCCAAATGGAGCCTACATACCAAATTTCATCAAAATCGGTCAATGCTAAGTTGCAAAAGTGCCGCGTACGGCGGACGGACGGCCAAATGTTTATTCGATTCTACGTACCTTGAAACGTAAACCATCAAATTTTGAGGGGGTGTTAAAATTTTTTTTTCTTGGTCGATTCCAAAGGTTCATTATTGAAAATAATAAACCAAAAGGGGGGTTTCGTTTTAAAAAAATGAAGTTAGTGTCAAATACGCGCAAATATTATGCGCGAAAGTACCTACTTTTTTCTGAGTTGTGTGTGGTTGGGACTTAGGATGGTTCCCTATGAATGTCATCATCGTCTGACCTCAAATTTGGAGGGTTGTGACAGATAGTTGGAAATTGAAGTTTCTATTACCTACTGAGCATATAGGATTATCTCTATGCTGTCGTATTTTAGGTACGAAGATGGTATGTGGCACAACCTCATGCAAACATTTTGCTTCCGAGTCTGCCAAGGTAGCGGAAGCATTACTTTTACTTTTCAAGATTGAACAAAAAAAGTTCTACAAAATCAAAATTTCCACTCGCGTCCACGTTTTAGATACGACCTTCCTGAACAATTTTGGTTACGTGTCTGTCTAACATGAAATCCTTGCCATAGCCGTAACTTCTACATTTCTCATCCGATTTTGATGAAATTTTCAGGGATTATGGGGATTGGCGAGTAGATGGTCCCCTATGAGGGTAGTGGAAGGTACTAAGAGATTGATTTTTTGAGATCAACAACTATGCATCGGATCATCTATACAATTGGGTTATGGGTATTAGGAAGCTATGTGCCACACCTACTTGGCGGACGTTTTTATTATTAATTAGTGAATAATAGGGGTGATATTCTCAAAATCGGGTTTTTGATGATTTCTCAATTATAAGAGATCAATACTTTCGAGTTGTGGATACGAGGAAGCTATGTGCCACACCTACTTGGCATACGTTTTTATTATTAATTAGTGAATAACAGGGGTGATATTCTCAAAATCGGTTTTTTGATGATTTCTCAATTATAAGAGATCAATACTTTCGAGTTATGGATCCGAGGAAGCTATGTGCCACACCTACTTGGCATACGATTTTATTATTAATTAGTGAATAATAGGGGTGATATTCTCAAAATCGGGTTTTTGATGATTTCTCAATTATAAGAGTATCAATACTTTCGAAATATGGATACGAGGAAGCTATGTGCCACACCTACTTGGCATACGATTTTATTATTAATTAGTGAATAATAGGGGTGATACCTATTCTCAAAATCGGGTTTTTGATGATTTCTCAATTATAAGAGTATCAATACTTTTGAGTTGTGGATACGAGGAAGCTATGTGCCACACCTACTTGGCATACGATTTTATTATTAATTAGTGAATAATAGGGGTGATACCTATTCTCAAAATCGGGTTTTTGATGATTTCTCAATTATAAGAGTATCAATACTTTTGAGTTGTGGATACGAGGAAGCTATGTGCCACACCTACTTGGCATACGATTTTATTATTAATTAGTGAATAATAGGGGTGATATTCTCAAAATCGGGTTTTTGATGATTTCTCAATTATAAGAGTATCAATACTTTCGAAATATGGATACGAGGAAGCTATGTGCCACGCCTACTTGGCATACGATTTTATTATTAATTAGTGAATAATAGGGGTGATATTCTCAAAATCGGGTTTTTGATGATTTCTCAATTATAAGAGTATCAATACTTTCGAAATATGGATACGAGGAAGCTATGTGCCACACCTACTTGGCATACGATTTTATTATTAATTAGTGAATAATAGGGGTGATATTCTCAAAATCGGGTTTTTGATGATTTCTCAATTATAAGAGATCAATACTTTCGAGTTATGGATCCGAGGAAGCTATGTGCCACACCTACTTGGCATACGATTTTATTATTAATTAGTGAATAATAGGGGTGATATTCTCAAAATCGGGTTTTTGATGATTTCTCAATTATAAGAGTATCAATGTTACGTCACCATAAATGCTGACTTCCCTAAGAAACCCTTATTCAGCAGCAGGAACCTATATAGGGAACTGCACTGACCGCCGCGAGTCAGTCTCGTCTTGCTGCTCATCCTTAACGCCCGGTGTTCCGTTATTTCGCTTGAAGTTCCGTGTCAATAAATCGAAAGTGTTTTTTAAAAACTGTTTTGGTGGAACCCCGAACATAACTGGCGCAATCTCGGTAGGACACACTGATTCTCGGACTTTTCAGAACGGGAATTTCAGTTTTAACTGTTGAAGTGGAACCTAACTTGATTTTTTCGAACGAATATCGGAAGTGATCAAGTGCACCCCGCGTAAGGATTACGTTCATCGTCAACATCATCGCAGCAGCAAGCAGACTCCTGGAGATGTTGCTGGTTTTGTAAGTACAACAAAATTAGACACCTCTCTCCAGTTAGAATTTAAACATCGACCGGGCACGGCTAAGAGTAAAGTGCGAAGGAACATCGTTCTGACTCTTCACCGGCGATCCTAGAATTTAAACATCGACCGGGCGCGGCTAGGAGTTAAGTGCGAAAGAACATCGTTCAAACTCCTCACCGGCGATCCTAGAAATTAAACATCGACCGGGCACCTTGTTGTGGTAAAACGTAACTGTTCTGCCCCTCACCGGCGATCCTAGCATAAACATCGACCGGGTACCTTGTTGCGGTAAAACGAAACTGTTCTGCCCCTCACCGGCGATCTTAAAATTAAGAAATTGAAAAAGCAAAATAAAGAAAATAAATAATTAAAATAAAACTGAAATTTTTAAAGAAGAAATAAAAGAAACAAAGAAGAATTTAAGAAATTATCTACGAAGAAATCTAATTATTCGATTTAAATTTATAGGCAATTGCCTAATAATTTTTATTAACAATTCCTAAGCAAACGGGAATTAGCAAACGCTCCAGTTTTTGGGACTGGAATAACCTACGCAGAATGCATAGACAAAACGTAAACGTCTCGGACATCCCCTTACCTCCCGGAAACCCGCTCAACGCCGCTCAACTAATTCACATGGCGCTTAACCCGATCCCGGAATTACCGCTATTCCCAGACCATCCGGACCTCGAAGACGATTCGGACGTGGAACCATCGAATGCTGGTACTGGTGGCCCAGCACCGCCTCCTCCTCCAGGCCCTTCAGGCTCGAACTCAAACCCAGTAGCACCCAGAAGAGGACCTCCAGAATACAAGAGGGAGTACGGAGAAATAATACCAAACTTCAACGGGGAACCACTAATTTTAGCTAAATATATCAAACAATGCGATAAAATTTACTCTAAATTTCACGATTCCGCTAATCCCAATAATTTCCAAAACGACGTGATACTTGGAGCTTTTACGTCCAAATTGGGACCCGGCATAGCCGACAAAATTTACATTCAATCAATAGAAACTTATTTGGATTTGCGGAATGCTCTAGTTCAAACTTATAGCGATAAGAGGGACACGTACACGTTGACCATAGAGTTGTCAAAGTTGAAACAAACTTTGCAAGAAGATTGTTTCAGCTTCCACGATCGTGTAAGCAGCGTGTTAAATGCCCAGGTCGCTTATCTTCAGATGAAGATTCCTGGAGATGGCGGACGATTACTTGTGCAGTATATGCAAGGCCTAGCCCTGCGAGTTTTTGTGCATGGTATAGCAGAACCGTGGAGTAGCCTTCTTAGAACGAAGGCTCCCGCCAACCTTGGCATCGCGTTATCTATGCTCACGAACGACTTTAATCTGAGACCCGGTAGTAAAACGACCGCGCCGTTCTCCACAAGACCGACTACTTCCGCTCCTAATGCTAGCAGACCCCAGATTACAAACAGATTCACACCCAGGCCATTCATACCGAATCCCCAACAACTAAATTATCAGTCCAACTTTGCTCCCAGGAATTTCCAAAATTTCCCAAGAGGACCTCCACAAAGCAACTTCACCAATTTCTCGAGAGGACCCCCACAAACCAATTTCCAGAATTTCCAGAGAAATAATCAAAATTTCTATCCGCGAAACCCAAATTCCAACCAAAATACGAGACCGAACTGGCCCCCAAAAATTAAAACAGAAAATGACCAAAAGCCCATACCTATGTCAACTTCAACGAGAAACACTAATTTCCATCTAATGGAACCGGAAAATCAGTATACAGAACTAGAAAATGAAAATGCCCAATATTTTGACCCTAACTACGGAGACGAAACCCAACAAGGCTATTCCGAACAATATGACCCGTATGACCAACAGATAGAGCAGTTAAATCAACAATTTGAAAACACAGCCATTGAACAAGATCATCATTTTTTAGGGGTGACGAGCCTCCCGTCATCGAATTGTTGAACTTTCCAAATAACCAACAATCTCTTCCTTATATAATTATGCCCGACCTAAACCTCAAAATTCTGATAGATACCGGCAGCACAAGAAGTTTTATAAATCCCGAAACTGCATACAATTACTTCCCAATGAAAATAGAACCAGATTCAGGACTCGTCAGAACCGCCCATGGTACTTCGAGAATTTACGAAAAATCCTTAGTGCCATGCGGGAATTTGTTTAAAGCCCGTGGACTGAACCTTCCGTTCAGCCTATTTAAATTCCACAATAGATTCGATATGCTGTTAGGCATGGACAATCTAAAATTTATTAAAGCCACTGTAGATTTCGACAAAAACATCTTAAAAACACCCCATTTAGCACTGAAATTATTATTTGTTGATTCAGATTCTAGTTCATCAACCCCTAGGGAGTCCTATCTAATTGAAGCCAGAACTATCCAACAAGTGAAAATTAAAATCAAAAACATCGAAAATGGCGAAGCAATCATTCCCCGAACAGAGTTCAACAAAATCGAAATTCCTCAATGCTTAGCACTGGTTAAAAACTTTTACGCTCATGTCCACGTAATGAATCCGACAGAAGAAAATCGTAGTTTCAAACAACAAAACCCGATACTTGCAGAACCCATTTTAGACAACCTTTTCATAGAATCCGACAGCACAGGACCTTTACCCAGATCTCAGAAATCAACCAATCAAACGAAACTTGACTTACAGAAACTCCGCCTAGACCATATGAACAATGAAGAGAGACAGGTTATTCAAAATTTAGTGAAAGAATTCTCGGACATTTTCCAGACCGACGACCAACCACTGACATTTACTAACGACGTAAAACATCACATACGGACTACGGACGAACTACCAGTTTACGTGAAGCCATATAGGTACCCGAGCATTTACAAGGACGAAGTAAAACGTCAAATGGGAGAAATGCTAGAACAAAACATTATCCGACCCTCCAACTCACCGTACAACGCCCCTCTATGGGTAGTTCCTAAAAAACTAGATGCTTCGGGAAAGCAAAAATACCGCCTTGTCATTGACTACCGTAAGCTAAACGAGAAAACAATTTCCGATAAATTTCCGTTACCTAACATCACGGATTTACTTGATAAACTAGGCCGATGTCAATACTTTACCAGCTTGGATCTAAGGTCAGGGTTTTACCAATGCGAGCTAGACGAAGCCTCAATTCCAAAAACGGCTTTTTCCACAGAGAACGAACACTATGAGTTCCTGAGGATGCCTTTTGGTTTGAAGAATGCTCCCCCTACCTTCCAAAGACTAATGAATTCTGTTCTCCGAGGTCTACAAAATGAGATCTGCCTTGTTTATCTCGATGACATCTTAATTTACAGCGTTAGTCTGCAAGAACACTGCGACCGACTTAGGCAAGTATTTAGGAGACTCAGGGAATCTAACCTTAAAGTCCAATTGGATAAAACAGAGTTCCTGAGAAAGGAAATTAGCTTCTTAGGACACATCATAACACCGGAAGGCGTAAAACCGAATCCACTCAAAATTGATGCCATCTCAAATTTTCCGCTCCCAAAAACAAAGAAAGAAATTAAACAATTTTTAGGCTTACTCGGCTACTACAGGAAATTCATCAATAACTTCGCAAAATTAACTAAACCTTTAACAACTTGTCTTAAGAAAAATAAAACAGTAACGTACAACGATCCTCAGTACCAAGAATGTTTTGAACACTGCAAGACTTTGCTAACCAATGATCCCATCTTACAATATCCAGACTTTGAAAAAGAATTTAACGTCACCTGCGACGCCAGTGACTTTGCACTCGGCGCCGTACTAAGTCAGTTTCATAATGGTTCAGACCTCCCAATTGCCTTTGCTAGTCGTACTCTAAATGATTCAGAAAGAAAACTCTCCACAATTGAAAAAGAACTTTTGGCTATCCTCTTTGCTCTAAAGAACTTCCGACCTTACCTCTACGGGAGAAAGTTTACTTTGTATACAGACCACCGTCCATTGCAATGGATCTTCAGCCTTAAGGACTGCTCTTCAAAACTATTCCGCTGGAGATTAAAACTAAGTGATTACGATTTCGTCATCAAATATAAACCAGGATCGGCGAATCACGTAGCCGACGCACTGTCCAGAATTGAACTAAACAATAATGATACTAACGACCCCATTCCATCAACAAGTTTTGACCCTCCTTCAGATGAGATAGACAAAATAATAGGCACAATAATCGACAAGGACTACCTAGAACTTCTCGATCCCTTAGAAATTAATAGATTAATAGAACAACTAGATACAACAAATCAATCTTTGGAAGTTAATCCCACAGACCGTAATTCTGATTCTATGAGCACTGTACATTCAAACGCAGAAGGAAGCACGATTTTAACTATCCCGATCAAAGAAGGAGTTGTGAATCATGGACTTAATCAAATACTGATCAAAACAACATCAGGAAAGCCTAAACCGACAAAAGTCGTAAAATTGTTTGGAACTAAAACAAGATTAACCGTGGAATTATCAAAACCTAACTTTGAACACGACGTAATTAATTTCGTGAAAGAGTACGTTCGTCCTAATATTGAATACTCGATATATTTTTATAACGACGACAAATGCGAAACATATCAACGATTCGCAAAAGTAATGATGGACGTATTCAAAGAATCTGCAATCAAAATGACTAAATTCAATCAATTAGTTCAGGACATAACCAACGAAGACGAAGTCGAACACCTCATATCCAGTTATCATTTAGGTAAAACGAATCACAGAGGAATAGCTGAAACATATGCAAAACTCAAAAGAACCTACTTCTGGCCTAATCAAAAGATATCAATCCAAAACTTCATTAATAGATGTGAAACATGCCTCAGCACTAAATATGACAGAGCTCCCATTAAACCTAAATTCAACATAACCCCCACGCCAACCAGACCATTTGAGATCGTACATTTGGATAAATTCACATTGGACGGCAGTAAATTCCTCACCATAGTCGACGCCTTTTCAAAATACGCCCAGGCCTATTACTTGACCTCCAATTCAAGCTTAGAAGCAGTCAAAAACCTCTTAACCTTCTTCACCCATCACGGAATTCCGAAAATGATTGTCTCCGACAATGGGGCTGAGTTTGATTCATCTCTGGTAAAGGAACTCTTGAACCTTCATAAAATAGAAACCCATTTTATCTGCAGCCAAAATCCAAACAGTAACGGTATAATTGAACGATTCCACTCCACCCTAATAGAACATATCAGACTTATCAACAACAGAACCGAATTTTCTTGCGACTCGATGGTCACTAAAGTAAAATACGCACTCATAGCTTACAACAATTCAATTCATTCTGTAACTAACTTAACTCCCTTCGAAGTAGTGAACGGTCATATCGAACAGGGGAATCCCCTTGAAGCTGACTTAGAACAAGTTCTGCTAAACGATTACACATCAAAACATAAAGAACGTATAGCCGCGTTATACTCTGAAATTCACAATCGTAGTAATCAAACAAAAGAAGGAGTCATAGAAAAAGTCAATAAAAATAGAGAAGAAATTCCAAATCTCCCTCAAACCGTTTACGTAAAGAACAAACAATTAATGAGTAAAACCAAAAACAAATATAATAAAGAAACCCTAAAGTCTGTAGATCCCGAAAAGAAAACGGCAGAGATAGTTCCTAGACATCACAATACAAAGAAAAAGATCCACGTCTCCAACATAAAAAGACCTAGGAAATTAGCAGCAGAGACAACTTCAAATTCAGATAGCTCAACTGATTCAGATATAGAACCACCTGAAAATTCAACACCCGACAAAACCTTCCGCGGACCTTGGAAAGGACCTAGGAAATAACTCCTTTATTGCGATTACAGGTTTCTCCTCGTTCTCCCGCCAATCGCAATCGGCGCTGAAATCAAGAATCTTGATAGAAGTGGAGGCATAATTCCTATTGACTTGGGACCTGCGAAACTAGAAGACACTGAACACGTACTGACTCATTACTATGAACTTTCTGGAATTTACTCCGCAGTCGATAACCTAAATGCCAATTTCTCATCCCTCGTTTACCACGGCCAAAAATCTCGCAAAATTCAAGATAAACTAGACGAATACTATTCCTTTTTCAGACACGTCCAACTCCTAGTACACCAGAAAATATCCAACATAAAATCCCATGGGAACTCTCGACAGAGAAGAGGTTTAATTAATGGTCTCGGAACAGTAATAAAAGCAATAACTGGTAACCTTGATAACGACGACAAAGATAGATTTGATCAAATCATCGATGATTTAGATAAACGAACCAAGAATTTAAACGCGAAATATTCCCGACAATATTCAGTGGTAGATCAACTGATCGCCAACTACAATAAAACCCTTCAGGTAGTCCAATTTAATAATGAACAAATCAAAAATAAGTTCTCAGAAATTAACTCAGTATTAAACTCAATCGATACACAAACCATGATGTACAAGGATATCGTTTACCATCTCCAGTCTTCTATGAACCTAATTCTAAATTTGTTATCCGAAATAGAAACATCAATAACTTTCTGTAAACAAGGAATATTGCACCCCAGTATCATGAGTACCCATATCTTAGAAATGGAATTTCAAAAATTATCAATAAATGTGACCGACCTCCTAACTTACGAGTCGTTAATTAAGGTACAATGTAACATAAGAAGTAATAGAATAATTTATTTCCTCACGTTACCAGTATACAAAAATACTAATTACCACCTGTATTACTTGTATTCTACTCCATGGTATGTCAATAATAGTAGTTATACAACGGTTATACCACAATTTAGGTATCTATTAAAAAACTACGATACTGGCAATGAAGTACTTCCACTTACAACTCGTTGTGTACTAAATGAAATATTCTATTGCAATGTTGAAATGTCATCACCAGCTAAAGCACAATGTGAACGAAATATCCTTTTTAACGGTTCCACTAAAAGTTGTCAGTTCACTAAACTCGATATAAACACAAATTACATCTCCATAGTACCAGAGACAAACCAATTATTAGCAGTATTCCCTAATGAAGACCAGATTCAAATCAAAAGCCCTGATAAAATGGAAACAGTTAGCTTACGCGGAATTTATTTGATTAACCCTGTATTAGACACCGTATATTACCATAACAAAATCCTCTCCACTAAATTATCTAGTACTGGAAGCCCTACCTTACTCAGTCTACCCCCTCCAAAACTTGACTCCCTGAATTTCACCAAAATGTCAGTCCACATAGATGACCTCGATTTACAAAATTTTAACCAATTTCAACTTAACCTCAACCCACTGGACGACTATCCATTGGAAAACTTCTCCTGGTATCCGACAATCATGCCAAGTCTTTGGACTATCCTCCTCTACTTATTTCTCATTTCCATATTTAGCTACACTGTCACCAATTACCTCCGTACAAGAAAAATCCACATAACCCAATGAAGCACAGTGCGACAACATCATGCCCGCCATGCCGTTGATGGTTTATGTTTTGTTATGTTTATTGTTTACATACCCACCGTTTGCTTATTTAATTAAAATTGTTTTGTACATTTTGTACTTTGTTTTTGTTTTGTGATTATTTTGTACTTTTTGAACAATTGTTTTATACATTGTTTTTGTACGTTTGTATTCAGTACGTTTGTACGTTTTTTTGTAAATGTTTTGTACTTTGTATTCTGTATTATTGTTTTGTATTCTATCATGAATTGTAAAATTTTTAATCATTGTAATCATTGTATTATTGAAAGAAAAATAACGGAACATAGCCATTTAAAAATCAAAACTTAAATTCAAAACTTAACCTCAATTTTAAACTCAAAACTTAACTTCAAACTCCAATTTTCAATTTTCTTAAACTTCAAAAATTTCAATTTTAAACTTAACTTCAAAAACTTCGTGACTCTATCACTGCAGTTTTTCTCTTGGGGAGGGAGGTGTTACGTCACCATAAATGCTGACTTCCCTAAGAAACCCTTATTCAGCAGCAGGAACCTATATAGGGAACTGCACTGACCGCCGCGAGTCAGTCTCGTCTTGCTGCTCATCCTTAACGCCCGGTGTTCCGTTATTTCGCTTGAAGTTCCGTGTCAATAAATCGAAAGTGTTTTTTAAAAACTGTTTTGGTGGAACCCCGAACATAACTTCAATACTTTTGAGTTGTGGATACGAGGAAGCTATGTGCCACACCTACTTGGCATACGATTTTATTATTAATTAGTGAAAAATAGGGGTGATATTCTCAAAATCGGGTTTTTGATGATTTCTCAATTATAAGAGTATCAAATACTTTCGAGTTGTGGATACGAGGAAGCTATGTGCCACACCTACTTGGCATACGTTTGTATTATTAATTAGTGAATAACAGGGGTGATATTCTCAAAATCGGTTTTTTGATGATTTCTCAATTATAAGAGATCAATACTTTCGAGTTATGGATCCGAGGAAGCTATGTGCCACACCTACTTGGCATACGATTTTATTATTAATTAGTGAAAAATAGGGGTGATATTCTCAAAATCGGGTTTTTGATGATTTCTCAATTATAAGAGTATCAAATACTTTCGAGTTGTGGATACGAGGAAGCTATGTGCCACACCTACTTGGCATACGTTTGTATTATTAATTAGTGAATAACAGGGGTGATATTCTCAAAATCGGTTTTTTGATGATTTCTCAATTATAAGAGATCAATACTTTCGAGTTATGGATCCGAGGAAGCTATGTGCCACACCTACTTGGCATACGTTTGTATTATTAATTAGTGAATAACAGGGGTGATATTCTCAAAATCGGTTTTTTGATGATTTCTCAATTATAAGAGATCAATACTTTCGAGTTATGGATCCGAGGAAGCTATGTGCCACACCTACTTGGCATACGATTTTATTATTAATTAGTGAATAATAGGGGTGATATTCTCAAAATCGGGTTTTTGATGATTTCTCAATTATAAGAGTATCAATACTTTTGAGTTGTGGATACGAGGAAGCTATGTGCCACACCTACTTGGCATACGATTTTATTATTAATTAGTGAAAAATAGGGGTGATATTCTCAAAATCGGGTTTTTGATTATTTCTCAATTATAAGAGTATCAATACTTTCGAAATATGGATACGAGGAAGCTATGTGCCGCACCCACCTGGCAAGCGTTTTATAAAACTTCTGAGTACGGGAACTGTGTTGGGCGGGTGGCGGATGAGCTGACGGGCGGGTTTGTTGTCTTCTGAATGGCGAGGGGGGTTGCCTGACTGAAGTTCACCCCTTTTGATTTTCGTTTTCTCTTTCGGTCGCTAATTCTCAATATTTTTGATTTCTGATGGATTCCATATGTTGGGGACATCTGCTAGAATATGCCTGGTATCTCGGTTTTGGGAAAATTTATTCTAGTGCCCGCATATTTGGTCAATGAGTGAATCACCAAAAGATTAATTATGGTGTTTCGTCAAAAAATATAGATTTTATGAGAAATTTGACATGGCACAAAGATGGAATACGAAGAAAGGAAACCAAATAATTTTACAGAATGAAAATCGGTCCACTGATAGCTGAGAACTTTTGGGAAAATGATTGAGCTCCTGACTCTCTCTTTTCCCGATATAGCTGTCTCTCTCGCACACTTGTCATCCCCTTTAGCCTTAAGTATTTACCTAATTTCTTTCTCAATGTTACAGAAAAACAACTCCAAATGTTGAAGAAATGGAGTTTTGGCTGTAAATATCCACAAATAGCAGACAAATTCGATTTTTCAATTGCGTCTTTTTGGAAACCTCAAAAAGAGGGAGTGACTGCATTTGTATTCCATTACGATAATCCAGGAGAGAGAAGGTCTTATTTGGCCAACAATTTTATTTGTGTCATTTCGTAAATTTATTCGTTTTTAGAGTAATAAACCTAATTTTGATAGAACCTATTATGATGAACTAGGGTTTCCACTCAAATTTAAAATGCCAAAATTAGTAGTTCGAAAGAAGATACTTCTCGTTTTGTTCATATTTTTATTCAAATGTATATTTGTTGTTTATTTAATCACAATTTCATTCATTGCAAGTTGTTTTTCAGGTCTTGATGTATCTTTTTTGGAAATAAAGAAATCCACTTCTAGACGGATCTTTCTAGAATCTCACTACACATCCACCTCCTGAGGTGTTCAAAAAGATACCTCCAGTTTTCATCGAATCAAGAAAAATCTCATGCATCTTAATCAAAACCAGCTCCTATTCGAAATAATTTTTTTTTATCGTTCTTCTGTTTTCAAAATACAACAAAATTTGAAAAAATATCCGGAAAAAAAAGGATTTTTTTGGGCAAGTGGGAAATTAAGGGTTAACTTGTATTTAAAATTTGAAATGTAATATTGTTAGAGTTGATTGCTAAATGTTCCCAATGGTTGAAGGCTGAGGTTTTTCTTTTATATGGTACCTACACAAGCATTCCAACACTTGGGCCCGTGCGTTCTAGTTTAAACTACCGAATGACTAGATTTCACTATTTCAGTGATACTGTAGGGGCAGTTTCTATTCGCCAAGCTTTAAATGACCAGAAACCTCCGTTCATCTGTGGGATAGAATTCTCGTTTACGTAAATACAAGAGGAAAACGTTATAGTTTCGTGTTGTAATAATTACCTTCCAGGTTTCCTTCTGTCGTGCTAGAGCTTCAATTGTAGAAAAGTTTCCGATCTTGTATTGCGCCCACGAAAGTTACAGACTGATTTTCATTCACAGACAGGCATTTCACTCCTTCAAACCACATGCCAGTTACTAGGTCAAGTTGTTCTCGAACCGGAACTTGGCAGGTGTAAATGTGCCTGAAACGCACTGAATACTTTCTGCCCTGCAGTCGGGCGAGAAAGGAAATCCCGTACATCAAACCTCACTTTTGGCCTTACAAACAAAAAACTTATTCAAAAAATAACAACGTGACCAACAATGTTGAATTTTCAGAACTAATCCTCAATAATACGTGGTAGCTGAATGTCCCCAATAAGTCGTAAATATATAAAAATACGGGTCTCAACCGTTTTCTAGAGCCTACGTTCGAAGTTTTAGAATGATTCTATGGGAGTTTATCACCAATGTACTAGTAACTAGTTTATATACACCATTGTCATTATTATTTCCTATAGTTAAATTTAGCTAAGGAATTGGGAAACGTGGTGTCCTTGAGGGAAGTCAACATTCAAGGCTTCAACTGCAGTTAATAATTAATCAATTTTTCAACAATTTAAGCAGCATCGATGATCAGGAATACATTTTCTATGATAATAATCATTTATCTATTGATTTCAACTCTACAAGTTATGATTAAAAAGAACTAAACTCAGATTAATTGAATTATACGAGTTCATGTTGAGGTAATGTTCATCTAAAATTTAAAATAGCTTTAGAATTACACTCAATTTTTTGCATCCCTGAAGACACTCCAAGTACTGATAATTCTATTGAAACATGGTACAAGGTTTCAGAGCATCCATTTACATTTTTGTGTTTGGCAGCAATTATGGTTTTTTACAGCATCCATGCACATGGATTCGTCTTTTTAACATTTATTGATTTTTTCAATTAAAACGATGCACACAGACCTTTCACACGTTGAAATTAGGAGCATCTAGGGAGAGAAATTGGTGGAATGGCCTGAGCTCTGCCTGGCAACGATTAAATGAACCTTCCAGAGCTCAAAACCTATGTTATTTCTTATCAGTCCGCTGATGTGATGACAACTCGGTAATATCGTTGACACATTTTATCGAGAATTTTAGCAGTTTTGCCTTGGTGATTTTCTGCAGACAGCAAAACACAACCACGGAAAAGCAAAACAATGGTTCGGAAACAATGATTGTAAGAGATCGAATCTAACGAGTTGTAAACAAACGATGGAGGTTTGTTACGAAATTTATCAAAGTAGCTTTGTCCATAATCCGTAAACTCTCTAATATACAATTTTTAAATTAGTTCGTTGACATCCGTGAAGCTCACTCCCACCTCATCATTTCGTTCTATGGAACCTGGCTTTAGGAATCGCCTACATCACATTGGGCGATTGATAAGAGAGATAACACATGGTTTGAGCTCCAGAAAGTTCATCTAATCGTCGCTTGGCAGCGCTCAGGCCGTTCCACCAATTTCTCTCCCTAGATGCTCCTGTTGAAATTCAACTGTATAGCATCCACGTGCAATGATTTAATGGTGATGGCGATTTACAATATCCATACAATTGAATAGATTACTCTTGCATTAGACTTTGTGCATGGCAAAAAAGGAACCAAATCAGGTGATTTTTTGGTTTCTAGAATCCAGAATTGCATTCAATTTGTGGCAAATCTTTTCCTAAATGTTCTTAATATATAATCTATTATCTTCGAAACTGGGTCACATTTAACAAGTTTCCTGCAGCGTGGATTGAAATGGATCCAAGTGGGGCAGTTCAAGACTTCAACAACATCCAATGTTAGGAAGTAACATGGGAATCATATCATCGCCATTCAAGACTAGTTTTCTTTAAAACCGGCAACACAATTGAGGATCTACTGTTTGGCAGAGGTTTTATGAAGTAGGAGAGGCGTCCCCTCCATGAAACTAGTAATAGAAGGACTGAAAACAGTAAACTATCGATTCCACAACTTCAAGACATCACATGGCAGTCCTCAAAGGAACAAGATAAGCATTTATGTGTTCAAGGTGGGACAGGTCTCCAGAAAGTTAACCCTAATTGGACCATGGTGTCACTAGTGTCACCGAAAACATGGGAGTTCCACAGCAGTCTCAAGGTGTCGCCAGATTAACTGGATTAATTGGCCAGAGCTGAATTTTTTTTTGTAAGTTATTAGAAGTCAAAAAATGATGTTATGACAAAAATTTAGAATTTTTTTTCATTGATTTCCTCGGAAACTTTTGTCTTAACTCTATTTTGAGACTTCCAATAACCCACAAAAATTCTGCTGTCCATTAAATTTAAAATTGCAATTCATCAGCGAATTTTCGAGGAAAATGAAGCAATTATTGCAATGGCCTCAAAATTTGTAGAATGGATTTTTTTGGTTGCTCCGGTGACACTTAGGGACATCTGAGGAGTTCGTGACAATTCCGAAAAACACAATGTGTTTTTCATGACATGTCATGTCATGACATGTCAAGTCATGATTTCGGTGACACTAGTGATATCATGGTCCAATTAGGGTTGAAGAACTTTGTATGCGCTGCCGAATGATTCTAAGGGTGCTAAGTTGTTGGAAATAACCTCCTTCTTCAAAAATTGGAAGTCCCAAAATTCAAATCTTCATCCGAATGATTTTCGTTAAACTTCCAAGCTACCCAGTGCAAAACCAAAATGTTTGAGAAAAAAATCAAGACAGAAAGTTTTAAAATTGTGAAAAAACAAAAGTGTCATTTCAACAAAGATTGAGATATTTTTACGATTTTAAAGTACAAAACTACGGTAGAACAGTTTCAAGTTTAAATGTTGAGGGAGAAAATTGTTTTTGTTTTTGCAAGCCCTGAGGAAGGTGATAGATTCACCGAAAGCTCGGCAAAAGAGGGGTTTTATTTCTGAAGACCTCACTCCTGATCGATTGACAGTTTCAAGCTTTCTCGCACTTTTCTTATATTTGTAGGCACAACGAACTATTTTTCTAGCCTCTTTATATCGAGATGTGTCGCTCGCAAACACCATCGTGACGTGATGCTTGTAACGTTCAGAAAACCAATGGAAACATCCTATTGAATATAGGAGGGGGGGGCAGAGGTGCCAACATAATACGATTAGAACCAAAAAACTTTATTCAAGGGTGTATTTCACCCTGATCTTTGAAGAGATGTCCTGTTTGAGGCAGCATGGGAGCTGCTGCAAGTGATTACCAATTCCCGGAGCCTTCCAAAATACAATCATGATTACGAGTAAATGATAAAAAATAGCATTTTAGCGGGATAAGAAGAAATTTTATGAGGGAAAAGTTTTTGGAAATTAGTGGTAAAATCGATTCTTCAATGAAGCATTGCTGACTGGTTTCAGGACACCATGCAAAGCAGTTCACCAATGACCCTTGAAAGGGGGAAAAAACTCTCGATTTTTGCTGAAATAACCAGTTTTTTCGCATTTAAGCACCACTTCCGTCCTCACATTTCACAGTAAACCTAAAAATTGATATATCGTTGACGATTTGGGCTTCATTTCATTTTTATTATTTATTATTTATATTTTATTTTATTTTATATTATTACTATATTATATTTTATATTATTTATATTTTTTTATATTTTATTTATATATTATTTATTTTTTTAACGAAGAGCGACCATTGAAATAGTAAGGAATTCAGAGTAAAAATTTTAAAATAGCATTTTGGCTTGATTTTTGAAAAATAGTTCATCTGTAAGGATTTTGGTTTAGCATTAGGTAGCTTGGAAATTTAACGCTCTTTCCAACGATAACTTCAAATTTCAATTTACTTGATCAATAATGGGAGTTATGGCAGTGGCTATGCCATAAGGTCATAAACACAAGAAAAAAAAAATCTTGAAAAAACGGGGTTAAAACGAAATTGTTAGGAGACATATTGAACTCCAAAGTTTTGACTAACTCAAGTGCAGGCACCCATGCTAAAAATCATTCGGATGAAGTATTTGGATTTTGGGACTTCAAATTTTTGGAAAAGGAGGTTATTTACTTCAATTTGGATTTATGTGGCTACGTAAGCAAACTTCTTTGAGCTACTGGAGATGAGTAGTTGGCAGTAGGGACAGCCGTAAGTTCCTTCTCTACCACGTCAAATGTCACTAAACCTCAGCCAAACAGTATGATTACCATCAGTTCCAGAGTTAAAGTCTTGAATAAGCCCACATTTAGTAAAGACAGAAAATAGCTATAATGAGGAATTGGGTGAGATATTATGAATGTGTTTACCAGCTTGGATGCAATCAAAATACGAGGAATAGGTACTTGGTTTGTGCACAGAAACCCTCCCCAAGCTTTCACTCCTCTGAGGAGAGGATGTAGCAGATTTCGCCCGAAAAAACTGAAATATTCCGTAACATTATTGTTAACAGCAGAGTTCGATTTCATCTACGCACAAACCAACTTCTCTTTCACTGTATGAAATTTTGATCTCTTTTTTTCGATCTCATTTGAAATATCAGAATAGATTACGACTATCATTCATAATGCACTTGAAGAAACCATGGTGATTAAAGGTACAATATCGATGCTGTTCTAAGTGCATAATACAACCTTAATAGAAGACAACACTGCTCGACATGAGCTAGTGCCACGGTTAACTTGAAATTCCAAGCAACCTGCTCGAATATGCTCTAGTTTTTGTATGTTGTATAAATCCACACAACCTAAGTACCTTTAGAGTCTAAGAAATAAAATCGAACTAAACAACCCCAAAAATCTTTACATAAGACTAGAATCATGAGCCCTGGTAAGTCCCCAGCCAACTCAAAAGTTGCAGTAACCAGCCGTCGTTCATGTACGATCATGACACATCTCAGTCCACAACCACCACCTCAATTTGCTTTGCAGTCACTGCGTTATGGAACTCAGTTTGTAGTTGGTTCTCTGGCAACACTGCAATCAAACCTGGTATATCGCAAACCTTTCGGAACCATAAAACACGTACAACTCAAACAAGAAGATTGAATGATGGACTCACGTTGTGCTCTTGATTCACAGGTATTCGTGATTTCAACAGAATTCAACAAATTCTTCCCTCTCGAGTGTCATGATCATATTCATATCGAAGCAACGCAACGGGGAAGGGCTTTTATCGCATTTCATCACTATTTTATGGCGTCTAATTAATATGTTTTCTATGTACAATAAAAATATATATGTATTTCTTGCTAGTTATAAATATAACATTATGTACACGAATAAAAGGCTAATAAACTCTTCGTGGGGGGATTTCTCTTTTGTACAAGGAGAGAAACAAAATATCAGTCAAACGCGGATTTGAGGAACTTTGGACTGGTAATAAATTACCGAACTTTTTACATTGAAAATAACAAAGAAAAAAGTTTTATAGGATAACGTTGATATTGTACACACGGCACTATGATGAATTGATTGTTGAAGATTGTGACTGTTTAGAATAAGTAGATTGCTATATAATCATTGATTGTTTAAGAAGTGTCTAATCACTAAATCGATTTTTTTTTGCACGTAAAATCTTGAAATAAGCTGTTGAAAGATAAATATAATGTAGCAACTGAGCCAGTATCCTAGACAGATCAGCGTTTACGTTTTAATCTGGCAGAAGAAGCAAAGCTTTAAAGGAGAATTTGATGAGGGTGTTTTCGATAATGTGGTGTTTCTGACGAGAGGAAGGCTTCCTGCTGGTATACTTGCAGTTACTCCTACCAGAATGGAGGTTCGTCCGTTGCAGGTGAAACGCAACTCCAAGGCCAAGGTCAGGCCTTCTTCTCTTCAGTCAGCTAAAGTCCAACCTGTGAAGAGAGAGAAGAAATTGTGAGTTGAGTAGTGCAAGTTGGAACTCCATTGAGGTGTTGATTTACGGACTGTAGGGGTATTCATGGTCTGATTCGAGCGTTGAATCGTCGAATATCGAAATTGCGGTAACTCGAGGGTTTAATGAGGCTCTCACATTTTCCCCTGTCGAATCGTCGAAAATCGAATTGTGCGTAGCGCTCCTTGCAGCATCAGACAGTACCCAACTCAGTGTCAAAAGAACCGCATGTTCATTAAGGGGGCCTCAGTTGGTCGCCGGTCATTCCTAGTTTCGGATTAGTATTTCACGAAATTGAAGGCACAAAAACTTTAAAAGTTGTACCTAAATTTTAAATTTTTAAATTAAAAATAAATTTAATAAATCTAAATGTTTATTTTTCAATTTTAAATTTTTAAGGATTTTATAAATTTGTTGGTGCACGGCCCTAGGGAATGGAAAAACTCAAACATTGCCGCTGTAATCATCAAAATTGAACAACAATTTGCCAGAGAAAAATGGGAAAAACCGTTAATTCAGTTATGTTTTTCCCATAAAATGTAGCAAAACTTGAAAATTTCAAGGCAAAACATGAAAATTTCAAGGCAAAACTTGAAAATTTCAAGGCGAAACTTGAAAATTTAATTTTCAAGGATTTTAGAAATTCGTTGGTGCCCTAGGGAATGGAAAAACTCAAATATTGCCACAGGAATCATCAAAATGGAACAATAATTGCCGGAGAAAAATGGGAAAACCTGTTAATTCAGTAATGTTTTCCCATAAAATGGAGCAAAACTTGAAAATTTAATTTTCAACGATTTTAGAAATTCTTTAGTGCATGGGCCTTGGGAATTGAAAAACTGAAATATTGCCACAGGAATCATCAAAATCGAACAATAATTGCCAGAGGAATATGGGGAAAACCGTTCAATAACGAAGGAAAAGCCGTGCAATAAAAAACTTATAAAATCCTTAAAAATTTCAAATTTAGGTACAACTTTTCACGTTTTTGCGCCTCCAATTTCGCGAAATACTAAGAACGAACGGCGACTGACTGACCCTTAATTTCCTTTTAGTTAAAAAATGAGAATACCCCAGAGGTTCCTAATAAAATCCTATTACGAAGTTCCTAGTACACGAACGAAAAAATCAACAGCTACAATAATTTAAAAAGGATCATACTTCAAACTTCTGAATAGGTCCTACCGATGAGGAGTCTTGTCTCAAAGGAAAACCCTTGCTACTTCCGTCTCACAATTTTGAACGCATTTTGGTACTTAGCTCATGGCTGAAACATGTTCCATGCTAGAAAGGAGAATGTGCTACGCTCGCTTTAATGCCAGCAAGCAACATTTCTACTTCTCTTGGCTTGGGTGGCTCAGCTCCACTCATTTAATAGAGAAAAAACCACTTCGAACATAATAAAAACGAAATAAACGAACGGAAAAACGGAATAGAAAAAGGTGTTAAAAAAAAAAAAAAAAAATCGGAAAGGAAGGACGAGAATGGGGTATTTCAGTCAATTTTTTTTTTTCAAAACAGTATGGCTCAGGAATAACGGTAATCGGGTCTGTTCGTAGAGAAAATGTTTTTAAAAAATCAGAGAAGCTAAAGAAAGTTGAAGATTTGAATGGTGTGACGTAGCTAGCCAATCGTGAAGTAGCTAGCCAACTGTCGTTGAAAAAAGTATCCATGCACAGAAACCCTTGGAGGACCTCTTGGATACTACAAAATACTACTCACACACGGGCGCGGCGTAGTCCTTGCCTAGTGTGTGTGCATTTATAGCGGCCCACCTTTTTCAAACGTGTGATCTCTTTAATTAATTTTTCTACCACATGTTATAGTATCATTGGGCTTAAAGTTGTAGTATATAGGTTTTCAAGGGTGCTGAATCCAATTTTGAGGTCAAAAACCTGAATTTCCGACCCACCGAAATACCCCATTGCCGCTAGGATCACATTTGTGATTCGACGTCAAATATCAGTTCACGACGCCTTCAGCTGTAGTAAATCGTATCATCGAATAAGCCAGAGCGCATGCGCTTTGACTCGCATCGAATCTCCAAATATGAAGATTCGACGTCGAATCTCCAAGACCATGATTACCCCTTGTGTTCTGAGTATCCACACCCTAGTTTACTTGGGATTAGTTTCTAGAACACTATGCCTGAGCTTCTGGGAAATCAGTCTCGAAAAGGTTAATAGTGACATTCGATAGATCGCAATAATAGGCTGTTATTCCAAGAGTCTAAGATCAGAGCTCCGTATTCCATTGGTCACTAATTTCCCTCAAATTGGCCTTGAGTCAATCAAATATGGAGAAGTAAAGTAAAAGCAAAGTTAAGCAACCATCTCAGGTGTCTTCCAAAGGGAAGATCAGAATTGGTTCTGATGATTTCGCTCATGGCTTCCCATTGCCTCACCCCCTCAAGTGAGGGGAGGTGTCACCAACAACTCCGCCCACGAGTGCGACCAATCGAGCAGGCCTTAACTTAGGTGGTCTCACGGGAACTGGTTCATTAAACAAGCTAACGGACGTTGGTTGGAATGGGGAAGTTGCTCTCCCTTTCAATCTAGCTCGAATGGGTCGACACCTGAATCAGTCCCACTAGTGAAAGGCATGTGAAGGGTACGTTGTGATATAAGATCTGTCTGTGCAGTGCTATAAGATCAGTTATCGATCGTTGTTTTTTAATGGTCCTTGCAGCAGACAAAAGATAAGAGGAACATAATTATGTCCCATTCCTAAGCCCAAGGATCGTGAAGAGTTGTAAGAAAAATGTTGGTGCATAGTCCATATTTTGGTTCCATCCACGTTCCATATAAATAAATGGGCACGTGACCAGAAAATTGAGGTTCTAAAAATAATTTCTAAGTATGGGTTATGAAATTTGTGAAATGCCAACATAGGAATTACATAGATCAAAACACACGCCAAAGTCATGCCACCCACCAAAGGTTTATGGAAGATCTATCTGTAGTTCTCGTGAAAAACTGAATCCCCATCTCTTTGGCTACCACCTTTGACAATTGACTCGGTCGTGACTAAACAAACACTAAACTCATATCGGCAGTGACCAACGCTACGGAGTACTCTTATCGCTTTCATGCTCCAACGGGACTGTGTCGTCTAACCGCTCAAACCGTAGCGGGATCGAGTCGGGCAATTGCAATACCTCCCTTTCACCAGTTGGGTGTCGCCCCTCGACTGTCTGTGAGAAAAACTTGAAAGCATGCTACTTTTCCAGAACAAAACATTATTCATGCCTTTATATTTTTGATAGTTCGTTCATTCTACAACTCTGTTTCAAGCGAATACACGTAGTGGAACTCACCCGTCATCTTTTGGGGTCGAGGGAGTACACAGATAACGTGCTGTCGGACGATCCAGCGGCCAGGAGGATGCGGTGGGGATGGAAAGCAAGGCATCCAACCGATCCGAACTTGGTAGGGAACCAATCGTGGACCAGTTTGATGACGTGCAGAGGAGCGCCAGACCAACGGTAGACACTGATCTGGCTCACCGATCCACTAGATCACAGAATCGAAATAAAGATTAGGTAAATACGTTCATGTACATAAAAGGTAGAAAAGAAATCATCAGTAACAATGTAAAACCGCGTAAGTTGAAAAAACGAAATTTTTCAGGAGACTTAAAAAACTTATAAATTATTGTAATTTATTTATTTGTAAAGGCCGGATCGGCAATACAATTGTCAACAATGTTAATAAAATTTAAACGACCTAAAACTTAAGTTCGGAAAAAATAAATGAGGCAAAAAAAAAAAAAAAAACACACCCGGTAAAAACAAAATATCAAGGACCAAAGCCCTCCTGAAAAAAAGTCCGGCACAGTATAAAGTTCTGCATTCAACAGCTTCTCCCTGATCGTAGCGATGAACTTCTTTTCAGGAAGAGAACGCAACTCGTTGGGAAGGTGATTAAAAAACTTGGCACCCGACTGCAAAGGACTCGTATCCCTCGTCACACTGAGACGTGACACTGGAAGAAATAAGGCGTCTCTCTTCCTTGTATCATAGGTGTGCAGATCACGCCGCCGTTCCATTTGACCCAGATTACTTCTTACGAATTGGAGACAGCTCAGGACATAAAGGGCTGGAACAGTGAGGATTCCCAGGGTGCGAAAGCTTCCACGGCAACTCTGACTCCTGGATAGCCCGAAATTAGTTCTGACAGCCCTCTTCTGTTGACTGAAGACCTCACCCGCATGACACGAATTGCCCCATACCAAAACTCCATATGAAACCCTGCTCGCAAAGCAGGCAAAATATACAGTCCGAAGGACATCCCGTGATACAGAGCCAGCCAAACGGTGCAGCATGAAGTTGCTTGAGGCCAATTTTAGCAAAAGATTATCAATGTGTGACCTCCATGACAGCCGATTACACTAGATTACAAAATTTAGGGGTGGTCTGGCTGCCTCGTTCTTTCACCACTTTTCTTATGGTATTTGGTGCGCTGAATCCGAATCTGACGTCAGTTTTTTTTGTTTACGTCGGATTTTCAAGATATAGCTAGTTTTAAGATTTTTCTAGTTCTCACTTTTCTTCATTTTTTAGTGAAAACTCATCTTGCTCAAATCTCCTCAAAAAGTACTCAGAATTATAGGAAATTTCATGTAGAATCCGAATATGTACTTAGTTTTTAAATAAAACTGTGTTAAACCCCCTATTTTCCACAAAACGTATCAAAAAACACCGGTTCCCAACGTTTTTTCTTCGGGTTTTCCCTTACATTTTGCCACTTGAAAAAAAATTAAGGCTAAAAAAAATTTTCTCGGGCCTTTAATTTGTAGGGGGGACACCCCAGAGGAGAATGAGACCAATCGCAGCCTCCTAAACCCATTAATATCAAAGGAATGAGCTTTTTCAATGGCACTGAGATGAAAATTCACAAAAACCGTTAATTAATTTTTCGAGATGAGTATGTGCGTTCCTATTATCTGTTTTCCTCAAATATATTTTCCTTTCTTCTACATTTTTTATGCTTGTCACCTATTAAGAGTAAGATCGAAAATAGGTACTCAAAGGGGGAGTAAATCATAATTGGGAAACTCTTGTTTTGTTAAGTGTTTAAAAAGTTAACGGTGTAAATCTGTTTCATGAAGGCTCAGATGAATCAAAAGTTGGTACAATGTTTGGTTATTCCTTCACCTCAGAGGTTCCACCAAGATATAAAACCATGGAAGAACGGTAAAAAGGGTATTGGGAAGTTCACATGATGGCGGACTATTGTTGGACCTTAAAAAGAGATTTACCTCAGGCGGCGAAGTTTTCTCTACATAGAAGCCGGCGATGAAACCTCTGAGGTGGAGGAATAACCAAACATTGTACCAACTTTTGATTCATCTGAGCCTTCATGAAACAGATTTACACCGTTAATTTTTCTGCAGTTTATTGTGTTTCGTCTGTAAAACTGAATTAAAATCACTTAACAAAACAAGAGTTTCCCAATTATGATTTACTCCCCCTTTGAGTACCTATTTTCGATCTTACTCTTAATAGGTGACAAGCATAAAAAATATAGAAGAAAGGAAAATCCATTTGAGGAAAACAGATTTAGGAACGCACATACTTATCTCGAAAAATTAACTAACGGTTTTTGTGAATTTTCATCTCAGTGCCATGAAAAAGCTCATTCCTTCAATATTAATGGGTTTAGGAGGCTGCGATTGGTCTCATTCTCCTCTGGGGTGTCCCCCCTACAAATTAAAGGCCCGAGAAAATTTTTTTTAGCCTTAATTTTTTTTTCAAGTGGCAAAATGTAAGGGAAAACCCGAAGAAAAAACGTTGAGAACCGGTGTTTTTTGATACGTTTTGTAGAAAATAGGGGGTTTAACACAGTTTTACTTGAAAACTAAGTACATATTCAGATTTTACATGAAATTTCCTATAATTCTGAGTACTTTTTGAGGAGATTTGAGCAAGATGAGTTTTCACTAAAAAATGAAGAAAAGTGAGAACTAGAAAAATCTTAAAACTAGCTATATCTTGAAAATCCGACGTAAACTAAAAAAACTGACGTCAGATTCGGATTCAGCGCACCAAATACCATAAGAAAAGTGGTGAAAGAACGAGGCAGCCAGACCACCCCTAAATTTTGTAATCTAGTGTTATCAATGGTCAGACCAAGAAAGTTCACCTCCTCTTGAAGTCGTTGATTGAGGCGGAAGGTTATACTCTGCTTTTTACTGGTGTTTAACGTCAAACCATTAGCGGAACACCAACCCTCAATAATCATATTCACATTAATCTGGTCACAATCTAGAGCTGACTGGCAAGGTCCTGCTGAAAGAGCGGTGACATCATCGGCGAAAAGGAATATCCTTTTGTTGTGGAACTGGTGAGCCAAATCATGGATGAAAATCAAGAAAAGACATGGACCAAGTACTGAGCCCTGCTTTACTCCACATGTAATGTCAACTGCTGAGGACTCGACGCCATTGAAAATAACCACCTGTTTCCATGACTTAAAAATATACATTTCTTCTCCTGAAAGATTTCGTTTTTTTAACTTATGCGGTTTTACATTGTTAATGTCGAAATATTGAGTAGGAGGGATTATTAACCAATTTTCAATTCCTTGGTGATCCAAAATAAATATAAATATCCCACAAATTATCACAATGGTTCAAGCTTGAAAAAGAGAAGTACCATGCAAAAATGCCTCCAGGAGCGTGACATGCCATCGCTTTGAGCCCCTGCCCGTGAGATGTCTGACTAACAAGCTCAGCTGTGGACTTCCTCGTATCTGAGAACCGCACGTCTCCGGCAGCACTGAAACAAACAATTCAACACAGTATTTTAGTTTCATTAGAAACTACAAAGGTAATTTCTATAACGAAGTATCGATCATAAGGACATCCAAAGACTGAACTAGGCTGACAATGGTTGAACAGAGAAATCTACGTAATTGACGTGATTTCGAGCACTTTGAGAACTAATCAGATGGTTTTAAAAATCTTCACAGAATGTGAGCTAATCAGGTGTTTGTCCAATTTTTGTTGATATGCCATCCTTTACCTGCCAGATAACAAGGTTAAATTGCCACTTTCGTGAGCAAGCGCGAGAGAGACGATCCGAGAGGAATGTTCACGGTACGTCATAACGCGGCACTCGTGAGGCCGGAGACGTCTGTCGAAGAGTCTGACGGTGCCGTCAGAGCAGCCAATACACATCTTGCTACCACCTGAAAGAAGAGCAAAATCCATTAGTGTCAAGAACGACAACGGAGCTCAGGTAAAGGACATAGGTACAACGAAGATGAAGATGCTATTCCATATTTCTAAACTTCAAGTTTAGGTGATATTTCGTGAGAAACTAACGCATTGTGTGGCAACAAAAGGCTTCATTGTAGGACATTCCATCTCCTACATCGACGTCACATCACCAACAGAAACTGACGAAACTCGATTCTTCGGTTTCAAGCTCGACTTGAAGCCAAAGCACATTGGCATCGACATATTCTCAGACGTCCAAAAGACCTATTCTTGAATGAATATGCTTGTATATGCATGCTGAGCTGCCCTTTACTAGCTTCATAAGACCAGGGAGGCAATGTGGGTGCGTCTTATGGTCGTCAGCATGAAAAAGTCCAGACTATCCAAAATTGGGTCCTGAGCCTCATCACTAATGGTGACTAGTCTGTCAGCAACAGACGTACAAAGAGATTTGGACGTACCCGCGATTGCTGATGTTACAAGCTTCCACCTATCGAGCAACAACAGATAATGCACTTTCACCCCTAAGAACTCATTCAGCAAATCCAAGAAAACTCTCCACTGTTTCAAGTTACTAACTAACTAACTAAATATCGCTACAGCCCAGGGTGGGCATTGGCCTCCTCTAGGACATCTTTCCAGCTTAAACGATCTAGTGTCGTTGTCATCCAGTCGTAGCACCCGAGCCGTGCTGTGTCTTCTTCTAAATTGTCACTCCATATTAATCGTGGCCTTCCTCTCTTCCTTGTACCATCCGGGCGAGTTAACAGGAGCTGCTTAGCCGGATCGTTATCATCCATTCGGAGAATCTGGCCGGCCCACCTTAACCTCCCCAACTTCACGAATTTGACAACGTCAAAATCATCGTACAGCTGGCAGAGCTCTTCATTGTGGAGCCGCCTCCATTGTCCAGGGTCGAACACAGGGCCCAGTATTCTCCGAAGGATTTTTCTCTCAAAAATTCTAAGGCCATTCTCAGATTGCTTTGTCAAGACCCACGTTTCTGAAGCGTATGTCAGGACGGGGCGAAGCAGCGCCTTGTACAAGGTGAGTTTAACCCTCCTCGAGAGTACTCGGGATTTCAGGAGCGGCAATAGTCCAAAATAGCATCCAATTATTATCTACGTACCGTATTGGAGAATCCGTCGTAACCAGCAAGTCGAGTACAGGAGGCGAGCGCTTTCGATGTAAAGACATCATCTTCAGGCCGTCGAGAGAGTACTAAAGTTTGTCAGTCCGTCGTTCTGTTTATATAGTCTGGGTGAAAGGGAGGTAGGTAAAAGGATTAGAAAGGAAAGGGGACCACATAGTAACGAGACCACGTGGTGAAAGGTTGTTTGTCTGTCATGTCAAGTGAAAGGGAGAGATAAAACTAATCCTATTAGCTAATTGTACCTTCACCACCTGGTAACCACATGGTAACCACGTGGTGACCACGTGGTCTTCTATTCTAAATTATGAATATATTATAAACTAGCTTACATAACTAAATTATTGATAAAATGATTAACTTATATCTATATCTATTTCTAACTTTTTTTTTAATTTGTATTTTTGGTTAGTTGATTATTTTATTTATTGTTAGAGATTATGATATCCTAGGTCGTTTGGTTGTCTGGAAGTTAGTGGAGTCGTGAGGGTGCTGTGCGTACAACCTGGCATTTGAACGCTCCAAGTTGCGCAACTCCACAATTGCACAAAAATTAGGTTTTGGAGAACCCTAAGTGTGGCACATGTTTTTTCATCATTTTTTAACGCTAAATCACATGGTGTCATCCGTTTTTCAATTTGACTGGAATTTTCCTAAATGGCGGCCAAAAATTCGGTTGTTATTAGTGAAAAAATCGTTCTTTTAAATAGTTATGAGTTTTTAGGCAATTTTATTCAGTTCAAGCATGATCGTGCTCCCAGTTTTTATTTTTAACTCCACCGTAGACGGCCCCAAGCCCGTGGTTCAAAAGGAGGTGAGAAAATAAAAAAATAAACATGATTTCGACCACAAAACTGATGTTTTCGTGGAAGAAATGTTACTTTTTCCTCTTTAAATCTTGGTCTTCCTCAAAACGGATGACACCCTGTGATTCAGCGTCAAAAAATGATGAAAAAACATGTGCCACACTAAGGGTTCTCCAAAACCTAATTTTTGCGCAATTGTGGAGTTGCGCAACTTAGAGCGTTCAAAAAGCCAGGTTGCGCGCGATAAAACAAATCGATTCGGGTATGAATTTTTCATGAAATTTGACGTAGAATCCGAATCTGTAATAAAAAAAGGGGGGGTTCCATTTGAAAAAATGAAGTTAGTGTCAATTGCGCACGATTGCGCGCAACGTTTTTGCGCAAAAGTATTTTTCCTGAGATCCTCACAAAAAATCATGAAGAATTGCGTTGATCGGAATTTTTTCCGCTGTATTTTGCGGTAATGAAGGGGGGTGTAACCTTTTCGTGAAACACCCTGTATATTATGAATCAGCCAAACTGTAACTGTAATCACAACCAAATTTTTTTTTAAATACAAAAAATCAATAAATGCGATATCTTTTTACCTGTAGGATCCAGAGAAATACAGGTGACAGCAAAATCGGCTCCAGTAGGTATGTCCTCCAAGGCGAGTTCAGTGTTGGCGTCCCATATTTTCAGAGTTCTCGAGTCACCGCCAACGATGAAGTTCAGCCTGCTCTGATCCCACGCGAGGACACCGACACCGCAGACTGTTCCGGTTCCGCTTCCTGCAGTTGCGATATCCATAAGCTCGATTCAATCGACAGATTTATTTGAGATGTATGACGATACCCGGAAGGTACGCGGAACTTACTGAATGAATGTTTGATGGAGTTGGGGTTGAACTGAGGAGGAGGCAATGCCTGCCATGCCGTGACGAGCTTGCCGTCGGGTCTCCACACTCTCACAGCGCCATCTTCAGTCCCAGTGGCAACGAGAGAGTTGTCGTGCGCATTCACGTACTCGAGACACGTCACACGCCGAGAGGACCCTCGCTCCCCTCTAACTTGGATCACTTTGCTCTGAGTTTGATAGTCCCATATCCTGGAAATGTCATCACAAAACACCATGGAAATTAACTATACATGAGATGGAGATTCAACAACCAAGAGTAAACTAGATAGCATACTTCACCTTCTCGCACTTTTGCTTTTGAATTTATCGATTTATGTTGACATACCCAAATAACACTAACGGTGTGGTTACGGTTAGCTGCTCTGAGAGAACCCTCGAGGCACATTTTCGAACTACCTACAGAAGAAAGAGAAGAGCGCACCTAGAGAGGTCCCTCTCATCAGTCGTTCAAGTTTTTTGTTCTTTATTTCGCATTATGTGCTATACAAAAACAGACCGAATACCAAATGCCTTCGAGGGGGAGTATGCTTATTTGGGTTATAAGAAAGTAGTGTTACAATTTCATTAAAATAGCTTTGTTCAAATCGCGAGTGTTTCCTTTGTGAATCCCATGGCCGCAGATCACAAAGAAGAAGACATTATGAACGTGGACCTTGCAGACATGACATAATACATCTTGTGCAATTACCAGCCTAGAGCAAACAGCTGTTCTAGTGTGTCAAGAATTCAAACTTATTGAGTTTCTTTCGTAGATATGCAAAAAGAATAAAAAGGACGAAACCAGTTTAGTTTATCAATCCAAGTAACGAGTAGAAGTGGGTCAGTGAATAATTTAAATTAAAACTTCGGTTGGGTTGAAACATTGATATATAAAGCAATCAAACTAGGTCCTGGATGAAAGATGGGAGGAAGAAGAAGAATAGGAATGTTGGAGAGATCGGATATCTGACAGGAGATTCGGACAGGAGGGATCGGATATATGAGAAGTAGGTGCGGCCTTGAGGCAAAAAAGGGCTCACCCTGAAGTAATACTGTACGAGTGGTTCCGGGGTGAGTCCTAAGCAGAGGGAGAGGGGTTTTAGTTGATATGCTCAAGCAGGTGAGTCCAACCCTGTGGGCGTGAAACCTCTTTTTTTCTCTTAAAAAGTTTCCCCACTCACTACAAAAAAAAAAAAAAAAAAAAAAAAAAAAACTAGGTCCTTCAATGTAACTTGAAAAGTTTCTCTGCGAACGGACTTGATTTTTTAATCAAAAACAAATTTTCAATTTTACAAATACAAATAAAGGGAAAGAAGTGAATCTTATTTGGCTCTGATTGTGCTCGAGCCATGGAAGCCATTCATGAACCTTCCCAAGGAATCAACTTAACTTCAGAAAATTGATAGCTACTTACGTGAAAGAATCTTTGTAAGCAGCCAGCAAATGAGGCTCGTAAGGGTGGAACTTGACAGTAGTAGGTGGAATGTTTGTTCTTGTGTAAAACAACTGGTTTTCTGTTCTACTCTGACCAATCCGCGATTGTTCTTCGAGGGCTTCACGTCTCAGATCAGCGTTTCTCGAGTACCTGTAATAAACAAGATTGGAATTTTCCGTCGTTGATATGGCAAGCAGGAGTCTCAGGTTGACCCTCCACTGGAAGCGTATTCAAGCGACAAGGCGAATACAGGCGACTGGGAGGCGAGTTAGTCGCGCGAAGTCTGTGGTGGTGTGTAGTGGACTGCATTTATTTTTGGTGAACAATGGACGACATAGATAGTTATTATTTTCTGGATAATGCTATTGTAAATTTCCTTCCGGTGAGAAGGAAACGACGAATGTTTTGGATGAACCCAATATTGACAAGGAGGCAAATTCAGTTTCCAAACGGAAACTACATATTCACAGATGGTTCTGTTTCTGATGGGAGAGTAGCTTGTGCTTTCTATGATAAGACAAATAATCTTGTTAAGCAGTTCCGTCTCTGAAAATATGCTTCAATTTTCTCTGCAGAGGCATATGCCATTATGAAAGCTCTTGAGTATGCCTTGGACCGGTATGACAACAGACCATACATTGTGATTATTTCAGACTCCCAAAGCGTACTCCAGAAACTCAAACACAAAGGTCCCTCAACGAAACTCAGCCACATAGAAATCTCCATCCTCAACTCCATAGAAATCCTCGAAACGAGATATCAGCTGGTGAAGTTCATCTGGATAAGAGGCCATAAAAACATCCATGGTAACACAATTGCGGATCATGAAGCCCGAGAAGCTCTACACCTTAAAGGCTGTGTCAACCTCCATGCTTCCCACACACTGAGCTCAAACGTTCTCTATCACAAGCTCAGCTGAACGCCTGGAGAAAATACCATGTTGAGTACCCGGCGGGTAGTCGGTATAATGAGTTGTTCTCTCCTCCATCTAAAAAGTGCTGGTACCACGAAACGCCCTCTCCTAGATCCAAAGCCTTCTTCAAAACAATGGGGGGTGCGCCTTGATTTTTTTTAGATTTTTAATCGAAAGTAGACTACATCCTGAGAATTTTGGCACCAACCGCGACCTTCTAGCGTGAGTAGATCTGTTTCTATGATTTTTCAAAGTTTCGACCGTTTATGACGTCACGCGCCCCTCTCGCCTGGGCGGGACCCCCCAGCCCACTGTGACGTCATAAACGGTCGAAACTTTAAAAATTCATAGGAAAAGATTTACACACGCTAGAAGGTCGCGGTTGGTACCAAAATTCTCAGAATGAGGTCTACCTTAGATTAAAAATAACAATAAACAGTTTTTCCTACCAAGGCGCACACCCTATTACCAGGTTACGCTCAGGCCAGTGTCACCAAAGAGATGCTTGAAAGATTCGGGATGATTGATGACAACATGTGCTCCTTCTGTGGAAATGAGATTGAGACCATCAAGCATGTAGTCCTGGAATGCCCAGCGTCCCAGTTAGAAAGAGAAGAGCTCCTCAAGGAAATCACCGACCGCTCACTACAACCCTTCAACTTAGACACCCTCCAGGCAACTGGAACTGATCCGATCCATTGTGCTCTCTTTAAATTTCTCTCCGCCATAAACTTTAAAGTGTAATTTAATTGATGTATCTTAACTTCATAGCAGTTATGGCTGTATGTAATTCTTTTGCGAAGCCAATAAAATAAAGGCAAAGTTTGGGTGAATTCAACCACCTCCATGACGAGCTGAAGTTAGATTCGGAGAAGTTTCGAAATTATTATAGGATGAACCTACAAACGTACGATTACATCTTGAGAAAACATGGGAGGAGGAAGCTGAAGACAGGCGACGATCCCTTATCCCATCCAGATGGGATCAGTCGGTCTTCGCCTCAAAATACGAGTCGTTTCGCTCGTGTAGCTTGCAGTGGAGGACCTCTAATACATTTTAAGCTTATGGGATTAGTCGCTTGTATCCGGACGAACACGCTTAGTTGCTCGAAAACGCTTCCAGTGGAGGACCACCCTCAATAGAGGTATGGATGTTTATTAACTATGGCAGCACAGCTACGTGCATGGATACTTGAAGTGTATCCACGTTCGATAACTGCCATTAGAAATTCCATGCAGATAACAGTTTAGCAATGTAGGAATAAAAAAAGACTCTTCCAGCTACTCCTAGATATGGATGTTTTATGCAATGGAAGAAACAAGGAACAGTCACTGAGTCCTATGAAAAACTCCACCAATCGAGACTTGGGATGCCACAATAGCAGGGAATTCTGTAGGTAGTTTAAAACCAACCATTCGTTTTGTCATCTTCCTCTTTTGAAATAAATAAAGTTACATGTTCCTAGATGTATTGTTTTACCTTAAACTAAAGAGTTTTGATCAAAATTACAAAGTTACATACCTCCATGCTCGTTGATAGTGAGTTGGACTTTCCACATCAGAGTCGGAAGTCTCAACCATGACAGGCTGAGCGAAGTATTTACAGCTCCACTCGATGAACTGCGACGCAACTAGTGTTCTACTCCCGTTCAAACATTCTTCAACTGAATCTTCATTTATCTGGAATGCAAATGAATGCTTTGAAACAGTTGAGAACCGTTTATTTTGACATAGTAGTATTCATGGTATTTAAGTACTCAACTATGCAAGATGCCACCTGAAAATTAGTAATGAAGCCTTCGAAAGATAAAATACAAAATTCCAACCCATTGTAATATTCCAAAGGCCCATAGATGTTTCACTTGATTTTGGATATAATCTAGAACATATAAGCACATTATGTAGAAACTTTAAAAGAGATAATTACCGTGTTAGGAAGTGTTTTCTTCGATCGGGGAGTTAGCGGGGCTGGCTTCACCCTCCTTTTCTCTTTTGAATTGGATGTCGGTGGAGGAGAATCACTTCAGAGACAAAACAAACAATTATTGACCAGTGTTCACGTTTTTAAACTTACTTCAATACCAGTGACACATGCAAATAGGTTGTTAAGATTTGATGTTATTCTGATATTTTATACTTCCCCTGACCTGTAAACCTCGGAGAACATGACAAGAATGAAGTTACTTTGATTTAACGTACCTGAGGTAACTGGTACGATTTGATGGAGAAGGAGGCAAAGAACTAGATTTGCCTTCTGGGACTTCTCGAGGAGACGAAGCTGCATCTTTGACCTGAAACATTCAAAGACACAATCGATGATTGTAACAGCTACTGAACCAGAATGGAAAATAATTGTAACGGAAATGGGGTGCGTTTTTAGAGAAAATTATGAATGTGTACCTTTGAGTCCTCAAGTTTCTCTACAACTACGTCCTAAGTTCAGCATAAAATAAGAACAAAGCCGTGATTAGACAACAATAATACAATACAGTAAATTGCACACATGACATTGGTGTTCAAAATTAGCATCATGCATTGCAATTCAGGATGAAGTACTGCAGAACAGTATGGAAGTATGAAATAGCATGAAAGTACAGAATAGTATTTGATCAGAAACAGTCAAGATTACGTGCTCCACTTCACGTCATCGAACAAAAGAAGCAGCAAGAAGAACAGGAAGAAATGGTTCATCGCCCCAGACAAAGCCAGAAGTTGTCTGTCAGCAGAGGAGGTTTTGGCTATGAAAAATACGGAATTCGCCTCACATTTTTAAATTTTTTTTTTTTTCAAAAGAGGGTTTACAGATATGGAAGAAAACCATAGTGTGTCGCTCGAAAAAGCATCCAAAAAAATTAGAGAATTTAAGGAAGATGGAAATTTTGAATGTAGCAGCTATCTGTACAGGGGCAGCCATGTTGTGACGTAATACCTTCTTAACCAATCTGATTCCATTGCTCAGTGATCACAAACCCTCAGCATTTCTTGATTTTTGCAGTGTTTTTGGACTGAGGCTTCACTTGTTTAGGCGTTTTCTCCTACAGTAATTTTTTTCCTTGAGTATTCTTAGTGTTAAACTTATTATAGGAATTGACTTGAAATTCCAGAATCTAAAATTGAGGCAAATTCCCCATTGGAACAAATGCAGTGGACAACTGCTGAACATACAGTCCTGACTTGTCACTCTGACTACCATAATATATATGTTTGGACTACTCATAGATTCATTAGGGGGAAGGGAGATTTGCGACTGATGATGAGGATAAGGTGCGACTGATGATGAGGATAAGGTGCGACCGATTGTGCTAAATGGGGAATTCGCCTCAATTTTAGATTCTGGAATTTCAAGTCAAATTCTATGATAGGGCCCTAGAATAACGTTCAACACCAGGAGTACCCCAAGGGAAAAAATTACCACAGAAGAAAATGCCTAAAACACTGCAAAAATCGAGGAATGTCGTTCACATCACAAGAAAAAAAATGACACAAAAAGTGACCAGAATCACATGCTGTGCTTTCTGGCGTAAAACCCCCAGATAGTACCGCAGAATGACAACAGGTAGGGTTCTAAGCGCCCTTCTAAGTTCTAAGCGCGACCACACAAGATGATCCAGTCAAATGGCCACTCAAATAATGTGATTCAAATAACGAAACTACCTTAATATACAAACTAAATAAGAGAGGATGAAGACTAATTGATAAACTAATTAGTAGAATCGGATTGTAGAACCAAGAAGTAAAATAGCTTCTTTTGGTCACTTTCACATCTGGGTGTTTTTCTTCCCCAGTTGCAAACTCTTGAGTTCGATCACGTAAGCTAGTTTCATTTACGCTTCCAGAGGTAGCGCTACCTTAGAGGGGCACAGCTCTTCCTATGAAGTCAGATTGGTAAGAAAATCTGTTACGTTGCAACCCCATGCCCCTATGAACAGATTGCCGCTACTTTTAAAATTTCATCTTCCTTAAATTCTCTACATTTTTTGGATGCTTTTTCGAGCAGCACACTATGGTTTTCTCCCATATCAATGAACCTTATTTCGAATAAAAAAATGCGAGGCAAATTCCCCATTGGTTACCCCCCTCCCTCACCTCAAAAATGGCATTGAAAAGTTAATAACCCGTAATGGGAAAATAATCGTGGTTTTTCATTTTTTTCCGTTGTAGAAATATATTGATCAGATGAAAAGGCTCATATATTTGATCGATCCTCGTACTTCAAGTGCTTACAAGAAAACCTTGTGCGTCACAATTCTCAATCATATTCCTGGTCACTCGAAATCAAACAATCAGCAACACTTTCACCAACGTTACAGTGCTTGAAAAAACGATTTACAGGATTATGTGTTCAGAATTAAGAAAAATTCCAGAAATCAACAGAAAACGATACATTGAATCGCATTGTCAAGTGCACTAAAAACTGAGTGATTCACAATCAAGAGTAAGAGTCAAAAACCCGTTGGAAACGCAAAAGTGAATCGCATTTTAGCTATAGGAAGGCATAACTTAATATTGGAAAGGAACTTGAAGAAGTGATTCAAGATCATGTTGTGATCGCTTAAATAACCTTACCGAATTATTATCGACAGATAAATTCGATAATGAATCTTTTTTATTAGCTAACGCAGTTAATACTGAGAATCAGGAAGGAATACGATCTGTTCTATATTTTGCTTGAAACCAGGCGTAGCGTCATGATTAAACTAAGCAAATGACGGAACATCACGACATTTGGTTGTCATAAAAACACGGAACAATTTACCGAAAGAAGAAGTGAGGAAACGAATCTACGAGGAAACTGGTTGTTCTGAAATAAAAGTGTTCTTACGGTCAGATGGGTCATAGAGAGCGAAACTCCCCACGCTCCTGATGAATGAGGTGGGCTGGCTTGTCCCGGCCAGGCACACACCTTAGCCGCCAAACACAAAAAATATAATTGTTAGACTGTTTGAAGTAAAAGCAAATTTTACTAGGAGGAGATATTAATCAGCTCATTTATTCGTTTGTACAATTATTTGCAAGAAATGAACAATTCAAGAGACAGACTTGCACAAATATTCACTCAGAACTAATATTGTGCAACCCGCAAAATAATCCAGGTTGAAAAGACACTGACAAGTCATGGATAAGCAACAGCATTACTCAAGCTGAGCATCTTTTCGACTCCTTCCATGCAAAAGGCTCTCCATCTCCTACATTTATGGTTAATATGTACCTAGCAAGGTATAATCCTTATATTATGTACATTTACTGACCTGATCTCTGATGTAGTCGGTGACAGACCTGGACATGCTCCACACTCCTTGGAAAGGGTCCGAGTCCAGAGCTGTGAAGCCAGCCCACAACTTTTGATAGACGGTGCCGAAAGGAATTGTGGAAGGTGTTGGCAGTGAAGGCACTGAAAAAACATCCAAATCCAAATTACCCGCGATCTGCGTAAGAAATTATTCATCTCGAGTTAATAAGTAAGTAATAAGTAAGTAAAGTAAACAACCATTTCAGGTTGGATTTTCGTCCGATTGCCATTCCTGGCGTCGCGAACGTCATCAGCTGTATTCCTAAAGGAAGGTCAGAATTTGTTCGGATGGTTTAGCTCATGGCTTCCCATTGCCTCACCGCCCTGGGTTGGGACGAGGGGGAACTGCGACCGAACTGCCCGAAAATATGCTCCCGAGGCGAGCCCCGAACTCACAGCCCCTGCAACCAGTCCGAGTCTCGTCTCACATGCCGTAGCTCGCTCGGCCACAGCGCCACCCGTCATGCGCCTAGGGCTGCCCAATTATTTCGTAAACTCCTGCTTTATCCATTAGTCGAGCTGACCATCATCTCGAGTTACTATTTAAGAAGTCAATGGATGAAGACTACTTAAATTCAATTTTATTTTTCCAATATACAAACAATATACCAGTGAAAAAAATCTTGAATTTCCTTCCCAACTATGTCGGCTCAATTCAGCCCAGGCAAATTAGACCAAAAAAGGCCTCGCTGCCAATAAAATAGCGGAAAAATGGAGATGATATTAATACACTTTGGGCACCCCAAATAAGACTAATATGAGTTTCCGACGGTTTCTGAGCATGGCTTAACTTTTGAAAGCCGAAAAACCGAGACATTTTTGTACTTTTTCAAGTTAACATATAACTCAAAATCGGTTCATTCTACGGAAAACTTCACTCTATCTTAATTAAAGAGCACTAAATTTCCCGTCGAATGACTACTGGAACGTCAAATTCGGCCGAGCTCTTGAGTCACAGTCAATCGTCAAAAAACGTCAATTTTTACCAACCAAAAATGTGGGTTATGCTCATGTTCAAACGACTGTGGTCAGAAAACGGCTCGTCTCATCAAAAAATGTCAAATTATGAAAGTTGTAGGGCATGAAATTCTGCGTAAAAGGAGCTCTTAAATTTTCAAATTCGCTCATTCCCACGCAAAGATGTACACAAAATCCCAAAAGTAGCCATAACACTGAATTTTCGCTAGGAGGCTTTTTTTGAAATAACATGACTGTTGAGCCCCAAAATCATCTATATTCGTCTAGGTATTTGAATTTAAAGGCAACTTTGTCGTATTGATCAGAAAAGATTAGGATTGGTCAATATTGTTTATTATTTTCAATAATGAACCTTTGGAATCGACCAAGAAGAAATATTTTTGAAAACCCCCTCAAAATTTGTTGATTTACGTTTCAAGGTACGTAGAATCCAAAAATCTAATAAAAATTTGGAAGTCCGTCCAAAGGGACCAACAGAAAACTCCTCCTCTTGCACAGAATTTTCGAAAAATATATTTTTATCTTCAGGGATCAGAGGATGGTAGACCTAAAAATACTGAGCCCTTATATTGAAGAGCCAATTCAAACAGATAAGACGATTTCAGCAAGAATTAAGTAAGTAGGTAATGCATGTTTACCATAAAAATAAGTTATTGTGCGGAGAATTTCAAAGTTGTCTTGATCATAGTGTAATGAATTTTGTTGTAACAACAACTTGTATGTGATTAGGTGACTAGGGAATGACTGGTACGTCTAAACCACACATGCAGCTTAGTTCATCTATCCTCCGCTAGGGATAGTCAAGCGTTTTCCTTTGAATTATCTCGAGCTTTATCAAAAAAGGTATCCAAGCTTATCCCATCTGATTCAAGGAAAAAAGCTTTACCACCCCTAGCGAAGGATACATGAACTAATGCTGCCGATGTGGTTTTGAATTTCTCTGACAAGACGAAACAGTGAAAATGGAAGTATTTCACAAAATATGTCATGTGGTAACAAATTCAACAACTAATAATAGTTCTAATGAAAATAGTTTGGTTATGTACTGGTAATTTTCATCAATAAAATACTTGCAATTAGTAAGACGCACGATGCAAAGATGCAAACGACATTACAACCCCTACAAGCATTATCATTGAAATCATAGGAATTAATTTCATGCAAAAAGTGGTTTCGTGATTATTTTTCCAAGGGAGCACTGTCTCGAAGAGGAGTCTAAAACCACAGCTCCTAGCAGCAAGGGAAGGCTAAAAACTTCTTTTGATGCCACTGATGATGAGGTTACTGTATTTTCTCAGTGGTATTTACTAGTGAACGACAGGGAACCCTACAAATTGACGAGTCCTCATAAAAGCTGGAAATAGATTTTGAAGACTTCCAGAAACGATATGGGCAGTTTCGCGAAGGTAACTGATTGCGGAGACATGATGAATACCTATCTCGTGCTTGACGATTGAGGGGAAAACGATTAGAAGGCTGCAACTCAAGATTTGGCAACGCTGCACTCGCTTCCCCACTCAGGCTAGCCACTGCTACTCAAGAAAGTGATGATGTGGATTATCCATCCTGAACTACCTCCTATAAATGATGTGAAGATTATATTAAAAACAACCGTGATTTCAATTATTCTACAAAACCAGCTTATTTCAATTTCTTTATTTATTTTAAATTTCATCAAAATTAGAACGTGAATTTGAAGTTTGGCCGGAGAAGAAATGGGCAAGTAACACACACTGACACGAAACTTAAGAAATTCTTCAAAAAGCGTTGAAATATTCGATTTGAGAAGAAATTTTATGCTCGCCTCTAATTCTATTCCTAAATTCATCACAATTCTTGTTCTTCTAAGACCTCTTAACC
>CM019171.2:27445488-27465020 GCA_009739505.2 Apolygus lucorum
GCTGCAAATTATTACACAAAGGTTTATTATTTTTCTGTATAGATCACTCGCCTGGAAAGAACACAGCATTACCATTGCCACCACTTACCAATTAAATTTTCGCTTCACCATCAACTTTAATTATTTGAAAAATAAAGAGTTTTGGGTGCCTTCATTGGGAAATTTGACTACTGGTAACTAAGGACGCAAAACTGAGTACAACTCGAAGAAACGAACAACGATATAATTTTGGTCTGCTTAAAATTTGAACAGAAATTAGGCCCCTTCTGCGATTTACACTCGTGTTTCTGACGTAAGTACAACCCTGGGGGTTTCTTAGAGAGCAAACGGTTGGTCCTACAGAGCTCTGGGTGGTCTCATTCGATTCTAAAATTTCAATAATAATTTAAATTGAAAAAAACAAGTATTTATTTTTTTTTTTTTCAAAAGTTTTGGAGCTAGGAGGTTTTGAACATTTCAACCCTAGAAGTGACTGACATCAACCAAAGCGTCGGGGCCCAAATAGAGCCCATATACCAAATTTCAACCACATTGGTCCATGGTTGAGGGAAGTGGCGCGGGCGGACGGCAAAATTTGTATTCGATTTTCTGATTTTACGTACCTTGAAACGTAAACCATCAAATTTTGAGGAAGGGGGGGGGGGTGAATTATTTCTTGGTCGATTCCAAAGGTTCATTACTGAAAATAGTAAACCAAAATCGGAGGATGGACCGTCATTGACCTTTAATATTTTGGAAGTTTAGGTACTGGACTGAATAATTGCTGTAACCGCAGTACTATCTATGATTGAAATATTAGTTTTTGCAGATAATAATCAGCATTTAAAAACACTGCATTCAAGGAGGCACCACTGGTAGGTAGGGGCCCCTGGGAGATGTGACCTGACTCTTGCAAAACCGACGACGTAACGGTGATTTTTCGCGGAAGGATACTTCCATTACTAGAATTCACTTTTTTACTGCCGCGTTCTCAACGGGAACGAATAAACTGCCTACCAGAAATACCGTTCGAACGTAGGAACTATTTCGAATTATCAGCTGTCGACAAGAGACTTCGGGAAAACTTCGGAAGCACAGAAAGTTCGTGTGGAAGCCGATTCTCATCTTTGGCGGAAGAGCGGCAGACTGGTGACCCCGATCGCAGGCCACAGACAATGCTGAAACACCTCGTTGTTCTGACGTATTGAGTGCCTGAGCGGAAAACAAGCCTTGATGGGGTTTCTGTTCTGACCGATTCAGTTCTGATGTTACAGGGTAGCCCCCAATCTGAATTTTGAAATTCACTGACAATTGCATGCCCATGTGAACTGGGGCTACATCATCTGAGGCCATCTGCTGCATTCCGTGAATTGGAAGAAGACACTTGAATTCATTTACAATTTTTGAGTTCTTAGTTTTGAAAAGTCACTACAGGGACAAATTTAGCTACTTTTGTATCGACCTCTGGCAGTATTTCATGGACAGATTGGGTCGGATTCCACAAGGATCAATTTTGAGCCCTTTTATGCTTTTGGTTTATTATTTTCAATTCTAACCCTTGGAATCGACCAAGAAATTTTTTATAACACGCGGAACTTACCTTAGTTACCAAGCACCGATTTTGATGAAATTTGGTAAGTGGGCTTCATTTGAGGTCCAGCTGTGCCCCAAAGCTTTTGGTTGATGTTAGACTCTTCTAAACGTTGAAAAATAAGAGTTGAAATTTTAAAAACGGCCTAGGTCAAAAAATCCCGATATAAAGGTATTGTTTTTTCTTCAATTTAAAATAGTATTACATTCTTAAAATTAAATGGTACCACCCAAAGCTCTGTAAGACCAACAATTCGCTCCCTGTGGGATATTAAGGGTTGGTCTTGAGACAAATCAGAAACACGAGTGTGAATCGCAAAAGAGGCCTAATTTTTGTTGTTGTTTGCCAAAATGCGATTGTTGGTAGGGATGTCCCAAAAGTATCGATACTTAAAAGTATCGATATTTCTTGAAAAAAGTATCGATACATATCGATACTTTTCTTCCCTGATATATATCGTAGTATCGATACTTTTTTTCCAGTATCGGAGGCGATACTTTTTTATATCTCACATTTCATCTGTTTCAACACCTACGGCTTGAAGGTACCTACTTGACAGTACCTATATCTCTACGTAGATTGATGGGAGACCAACCACTTCAACAAATTAAACAAAGATGATGTACCACCACCTCCAGCTCTCTATGATAACCTGCTGTCCTCCATAATCGAGGAAGGACCACCAAAATGTTAACCCAAACAAGTGCAATACGAAAACAAGTGCCTAAACGAAAACAAGTTTTAAATAACAAAATGAGTGATTTATTGTTTTGTTCATTATTCGTTTTATCCTCGAGACTCAATAATCGATTATTTTCGATATCAAACATAACCTTCCCAACATAATCATCTCTGATCCGATCAGCTGGTCGTGAAGGGGCGCCATTTGCGCTCCTATCCAGCAAGGTTATTCTGTTTACATACCAAGTTTCGTGGTATGTAAACAGAACGATGGTGATAATATTCTCTAAAAGCAATTATGTAATCGTTATTATTATGTCTCCCTTGTGGGTTAGATGTCTGACAAGAAATTCCATACTCAGTATGTGTCTTAAGATACGTCACTGCGGTGGTTTAGACCCCTTGAGCAGAGTGTTGTTGAGTGTGACGACGATTTTCCTGACATAATTCGCGAAGATCTCGTGGAGTATCTTGTATTGAAGACGGATTTCATATCCCTGAAGCAACTGAAGTGCTGCAAATCTTTGGATCCGCACAACTTCGTTAATTCAGGGCATGTGAAATCCGTCTCATGCAAGGTACTCCCAGGTGACAAGGTGGTGGTGTTTGGAAAGGTAAGTAATTCAAATGTTATCCAATTATTATTAGGTTAATTGAAATAATAACGATGTATGCCATGTTTTGGGCAGGTAGCAGATTCAACAACGGTCGTTTGATGAAAATAATGTTATGATAGCATCCCCTGCCCATTGCTAAGTCAACATTGTTATGAAACTTTGAAAAATCATGTGAAAAGATCTACTCATCATAGAAGAATCTAGTTGATACCAAAACTCTCAGTGAGGGCTCTACTTTCAATTAAAAATTATAATAAACCACTTTCCCGACTCTAGCACGCACCCTACTTCGAGCCATGAAGCAGTACCTATTTTATGAGCAATTTTTCAAAATTAGGTTCCATATATGTATATATTGACCTAAACGTTTACTCCGTTTTATGGTTTGAATATGGATAGATTAACATGCAATGGAGTCATTACTTGAATTTTGAAATTCAGAAGATGAAGTGCATATTTACATCGATCATTAAATGATCGATGTAAATATGCACTTCATCTCCTGAATTTCAAAATTCAAGTAAATTTTACTAACTACAAAATTTAGTAAATTTTACTGATTGAACTTCAAACAATCACGCAAATTGGTTCGAATTTATCTTCCTGGAACTTCGTACAAATCAAAACACTTGGACACAAACAAAAACATTTTGTGAAGCTCGTCCAATGAGGGTAGGTATTCTATTATTACTACCTAACTACTGATGACTGAAGCACATTAAAATGTGATGTATTTTTATTCTTACCGGTGATGAAATGCCGAGAACAAACTAGTATTTGTTTGGAGTTTAGTTGTTGCCCTCTCAAATTGCGATTGATTCGAGCGAGCCACCTTGCTCTTCTTTTTTCTTATAGGTCTTTTGTCTTTTCACATTGGCTTCTAATGACTTTTGGTAAACCATACAACGAAATACTGCTCCCGTGACGGGAAGAGCAGCCAAACACCGGACAAATCGGCATGTCTAATGAAAAAATCTTTGTTTACAACGATGGGAATTCAGTCAGTTCATCAAACATGGTTGTCAGGAACGCTGGGAATCAGCAAAGCCAAAAGGCTGATATTCTTATTTTTTTTGGAAAGTTTTCTTGTCTTTTCACACTGTTTCTAATCTCTTTTGGCAAATCAAAAAATTTAATACCGCTTCCGGGACAAGAAGAGCAACTAATAACCGCATAAATTGGCATAATGAAAAACCGTCCATACAATCTTTGTTTACAACGGAGTCAACATGGCCGCCTTTCAGCGAGATTCGAATAACCGTTCGATTAGTCGAAGAATCGATACATCCATTCTGTGTGACGTCACACGGATAAAAGCAATATAATGAATATTAATTCTTATTTTCGTGATGGAGAGAAACAAAAACGATAATTTCACCCAGTTTTGTGAAAGTATCGAAAAGTATCGATACTTTTTTAAAGTATCGTATCGATACTTTTTGATATTTTCTAGATGTATCGATACGATATTATATCGATACTTTTGAAATATCGGACATCCCTAATTGTTGGTTTCTTCAAATTGTACAGTACAACTTAGGAAATTTGGTTACTGGTTGCCAAGGACGCAAAACTGAGTACAACTTGTACTCAGTTTTGGGTCCTTGGCAACCAGTAATCAAATTTCCTAATGGAGGCACCCACAACACCGTATTTCGAATTGAGTATGAAGCGTTGAGTACAAGTTGCGTCCTTGGCAACCAGTAACCAAATTTCCTAATGGAGGCACCCACAACTCCGTATTTCGAATTGAGTTTGGAGCATTAATTTCTTCAAAGTAAACTCGGTTGTGAAGCGAAAATATGATTCTTTGGTAGTGACAATGGCAAAGCTGTGATCTATAGACAAATAATGAACCTTTGTGTAATAATTTGCAGCGTTTTAATTTTCATAAATGATTTCCCATTAAGTCTCTAATGATATCTCGTTGATCAGCAGTGGCCAATGATCATATCCGTACAGCTATGCCGTGATGGTTCTTTGGTAAAAAAGTAATGGCGTTCTGGCCTTAAATGCCAGTTGAACTGTAAGACTGTGCTCCAATTACAGGAACTCGATTTAGGAATCGAGAATCAGGAGGCTCTCAATTTCTTGGAAATAATGGTCGATCATCAAGAGAACCTTCAAATTTGGATCGACAGATGAAGTTGTTCAAATAGCAGCATATCTTGATGGAAGCTTGCAATGTGATGAGTGTGAAGTTGAATTTGGTGGGAAACAACGCACCTTGATGTATTTTGGTTGTTGATAAGTTCCAAACTGAGACTTTTAGCGGCTTGGTGATTGAAATCAGAATTCCAAAAACAGAAGTTTCCACAATAGCTTCGCTGATAACGAGTATTTATTGTCAAAATCAGACATCCAACGTGAAAATTCTGGAAATCCGTCCTGTACTTACCCAAGAACCGTGAAAGATCCATTTTCTGATAAGTTGCAGGACCATCCAAGGGGAATCTGAGGTTCCCGTTCTCCTCCCCAATTATTCCGCAAACGTCGTTCCAGATAATTCTCATAAACGTTGCGATTCTTTAACCTTTCTCACGTCCTTATTGTTCACATGATTATCATTGACGTAACAGTTTTCGAAGCCTCGACCCAGCTGAGAAGAAGTCGCGCTTGAAAAAGAATCTCGAAGTTTGTAGAGCGTTGCATGCAGCAGAAGAGCGTGATCCTCGCGCCGCGCCTCGGAGCTATTTGAGAGAATGCAATCAAGTTGAGTTTCCTTTTACCGTGACTCATCCGCTGTGGATCCTAATTTGTCCTCGTGACTGAACTGACCGTGAGGTTTGCCGTAGAATGCGGGCAGAATTAGTAAAAATAAGTACACTTTAGTACTGATTCAGGTCTGTTAAGACACAACAAGCTGGAGATGCCGTTTCTATTGGAATGGAACTCCACTACTAAGCACGTCAGTGGCCCCTCCTCCAGGCAAACATAGCGAACACTGTATGCCTTACTAATAATATGAAAAATGAATAAATTAATTTTTATTGAGCTAAAATAAAAAGCTTGTTTCCGAAGAGAGTTTTAAGAAAGACATTGTGTCAAAAGACTGGTAGTCAAACGACATGCTTGTCAATGCGACGTTTTGTCAAACGGCTGTTTGTCAAACGACTTTCGTCAAACTTTGTTTTCGTTGCTGATGAGTCACCGTATGACGAAAACGATTGACCGAAGTGCCATCTACACTGAAACAAAACTGACTGTCCCTTCTGCATCAAGAATGCTTGGGTTGCAGTCTAAACGTTTCAAATTCCCACTTTCAGTGGTGATCGTTTTGTTTGGTTCTTCGTTTCGATCTTTCGGATCTCTTCAGCTAAGCGTGCGCAAACTAGCCTTTTCAGGCTGAGTGCTAGCTTAGGACAAAGTTGAGTTAAACAGAGTTGACGAATCGTCGTTTGACTGCGTAAATTTTTATTGAGATTCTCCTATATTTCCTTTTTTTTCAAGTAATATTTAGCCGATTTTGGAAAACTTTTATAATATTTGGGGACTATTTCATTATTACCAAGGAAGTTAGATGAAATAAGTACGTATTTTGTCGTGAATACTAGCCCGCAACACACCTGCGAGTTGAAAAGGTCGGTAACTATGACGGATTGCGGATGATACACGAACTAGCGCGAGGCCTGTCGATGCAAGGCAAGCAGCTCACAAAAATGAATTTTGCGGGACTGTTATGGATGAGAAAAGACGATCGGCGGGTAGGCTCCACTGTCACAGCATCAGCCAAGGCAAACAATCGACTAGCTGTTTCGTGACCTTGAAAGCAGAGAAAATTTGAAGATGAGCCATGGATACCTACTAAGCCATGGGTTACGCTTCCTTAGCAATCAAGTTTCTTAATGAATTAATTCTTTATTTCATTGAATGAAGTGTGATGCATTTCATCTAAATAATAATAATAATATTCGTGTGAATATAAAAAACGTCTGCCAAGTGGGCGCGGCACATAGCTTTCTCGTATCCATAATCCGATTGTATAGATGATTCGATGCAGAGTAGTTAATCACAAAACAATCTCCAGGTACTACCCTCATGGAGGACAATCTACACGCCAATCCGCACAATCCCTGAAAATTTCAGCGAAATCGGAAATGGGGAAATGGCTGTGGCAAGGAGTTCATGACAGACACGGAACCAAAATTGTCAGGAAGGCCTGAAACGAAAAACGCAAGTGCAAATTTTGATTTTGGAGAAGAATTTTTTTCAACCTCTGAAAAGTGAGAACAAAGCTTCCGCTACTTTGGTAGACTCGGAAGCAATATATGACAAGCAAGTTAACAACACTAAGTTCTACTTTGCTAAGTACAAATATGAGGCAGAATTATTAGAGGTTATGTGCAGCTGAGAAGTTGATTTGCTTGAACGGACATTGTGAAAAGAAAATATAGGAAAATGCGTATAAACTATAGAATTGAACCATTGAAAAGAGACAATCATGATTCATGGCCAACGCAAGCTAAGGCAATACTTAGTAAGAACGATTTAAGGGGATATAAGTGGTGCTATTCCTAAGCCAACTAGAATTGGATTGGGTTTCTCTTTTAAACTATGCGCCAACCCCTAGAAAACCCAAAAATGCAAAAATGCAATTCAAAAATGTCAGCCACAAAAGTAGCAATGAGATGCCGTCACGTAAAATGCTAGTGGAAACCAGCCAGCTTCTTGTTTTCTGGAGCCTTTCAAGTTTTTTGGGGCAGGTTTTGTCTTTGGATTCTGGTTCCCTTCAAAGACTTGCTCGGTGCTGTGATGCCACCAATCCTGGAGTGATTCCTGTGGCGTCTCCTCCAGGCAAACATAGCAAAAAATCAATTAACATTACGATTACTAGCATTATTATCACAGCATCAGCCAAGGCAAACCATCGAGGAGCTGTTTCGTGACCTTGAACGCAGAGAAACAATTATCATGGACGGATTTTGATGAAATTTGGTATATGAAGTCTATTTGGGTCTATTAGGGGCAAAACAAAAAAACTTCCAAAAGCGCCTTATCTCGATAACTCTCGATACGAAGGTATTGTTTTTTCACCAATTTAAGGTAGCATTGAATGAGTCCACCCAGAGCTCTGTAAGACAAACTGTTCGCTCCCCATGAGAACTTAGAGGGTTGGATTTACGATAAATCAGAAACACGAGTGTGAATCGCAATAGAGGCCTAATCTCCGTTCAAATTTTAGCTGACCAAAATGTTCGTTTCTTCGAGTTGTACTCAGTTTTGCGTCCTCAGCAACCTGTAATCAAATTTCTTAATGATGGAATTCTTTATTTCCTCGAATGGAGTGTGAAGCGTTTATTTCATCTAAATAAACTCGATTATGAAGCGAAAACATGGTTGGCTGACAACGGCAAAACTGTGTTCTTTGCTGGCGAATGATCTATATAGAAAAATAATAGACCTTTGTGTAATAATTTGCTGCGTTTTTCATAATTGTTCATTTCTCTGTGATTGACCAAGCGGTTTGCCTGACGAACATTCTCACCTGTCGCCCCTGAGTGGATCGTTTAACCCTTAATATTCTGAAGTATCTTTTTGGAAGCCCAATATTTACCTGCAACTTTATCCACTCTTAAGCCAAAACTGATATCTTGATACTGCAACTATCGATCGTGTAAGAAAACGTTAAAGTAAAAACTTAATAACTCAGAGAAAAAACAAAATGATTCTCGAGTTGGCAGACTGTAATAGGGCTTTCGAGGTTCGCCAGTGTCTGAGGCAGCTCAAATCCCTCTAGGAAGTGAACCTCCTCCACCTTATTCCTTGGTTCTGTACTTTATGAGAAATAAGAGACCCCAACATCCCACCAAGGATTTTTCCAAGTTTCCTTCTTCTACTCCAACAAAATTGTGTTTGTAGACAAATTCTGTTGACGCCCTTAGAAAAAGGTCATTCTTGAGCTGACTGACTGTAATAGGGCCTTTGAAGAACTATTCTGTAGGCTCAATTCTTCTGTAGATTTGTCAAAATGCATCAAAATTTAATTAACCCTCCAGTGGTAGACCTCTTCTCACCCTTCAACTGGTAGACCCAGCGTGGCGCTCTTTCGGTACTTCCTCCCAAATAAATCAACATTTATCATATTTTTTAATAGTTTTCAGTCTGAATGTGATACTCAACTCATCTGCTGGTGTATCTAAAGGTGTTAAATGAAAAACATATTGGTAAAAACTGTTTTTTATTAAACTCAGAAATACGCGATAGTAAAAATAGGTTTTGCTAAACTTTGAAATACAAATAACTGAGCGATCAAAATTTGACTAATCAATGCCGTTTGAGTCATATGCACGTTTTGCCTCTTCGTCAGAATCTTCCTCAAGCCACTACAGACATTTCTTGTGGTCAGAAGAGCGCTCAGACGTCGGAGCGATCTGATACTTTCATGGTTTAGAGCGAGAACTCGATTTATACAGACAGAGAGGAGTGTACGGTCGTGCGTGGAGGGGTTTTCTAGGAGGGAACTATGAAACACAGCCTTCAAGATAGCCTCTGTGAACGACAGTGTTCAAAAAATGGATCGAGGGAGCGCCGCGCTCCGGGGTCTACCACTGGAGGGTTAAAAAATCCGAAAAAACAAATTTTTTGAACAAGTGGGAAATTTAAGACTCTAGAAGGGGAGATGTCTTATTCGGCTAAAACTTTTATTTGTGTTATTTCGAAAATTTATTCGTTCTTAGAATAATAAGCTGGTGTTTGCGTCCAGCCAAAATTGGATAGAACCTTTTATGATACACTGGGCACCAACTCTTTCGTAAACTGCCAAAATTAGTAGTTCGGAAGAAGATACTTTTCGTTTTGTTCGAGTTTGTATTGAAATATATTATAGTCCTTGTTCATTTTATAACGATTTTATCCCTTGCAAGTTGTTTCCCAGGTCCTGAAGTATCTTCGGAAAATACCGATCGACCTCTCTTCTTGAAGAATCTGTTTAGAATCTCATTACACATCCTCCTCCTGAGGTGTCCAAATGTAGTAAAATATAAGTGATTCTAGCTAGATTTAATATAATATGAAGAGAGAAATGTGGGAGACGGATGACACGTTTTATACACATGCTTTAGACTGACTTTGTTGGATCGATGTCAATGTGTAATCAATTCATAATAATCGATTTATTACTTCAACACACCCTCCCATTGACAACACGATGCAACATTTTTGCTTCCTCACTACCGAAGGTAGGGAAGCTTTGTATTCGTGAAAGAAGTGAAAAAAAAAATGTCCTCCAAAATCAAAATTTCCACTTGCTTTTTGCATTTTAGAGCTTCCCGAACAATTTTGGTTCCGTGTCTGTCTGTCTGTCTGTCTGTCTGTCTGTCGGTCTGTCTGTCTGTCGGTCTGTCTGTCTGTCGGTCTGTCTGTGGTCAATCCTTGTCCCGGGCAAAACTATACCAACCTGTGGTCCGATTTTGATGAAATTTTGAGGGATTGTGCGGGTTAGGTCCTAGACGGTCCCCTATAAATTTCAGCACCTTCGGACCAATAGGAGCGAGTGCGCATGCGCAAACGTGAATTTCCTAGGACCTCGGTTTCTCGGTTTCTAATGAACCGATTTTGCTCAAATTTGGAGGTTAGTTAGGTACTAACTTCTAAGAGACACCCTATAAGTTTCAATCAAATTGGTCAAGCAATAGCCGCTGCGCATGCGCGAACTTTAAATTTATTGTTACAACCAAAACTCCGCAACTATTCAACCAATTTCGATGAAATTTTCAGGGATTGTGTGGGTTAGGTCCTAGACGGTGGACCGCTAATATTTTGGTATTCAATAACTCTTTGAATCATAATTTTTTCGCCAACTGATTCTGTACGTCCATGTTACAATGAGTGAGGAAGCTATACTGCCCACCCAACTTGGCAGACGTTTTTTTTAATTACACATTTTTTTTATATTTTTACTGGACAACAAATTTTTTTTTTTCAAACAAATATATTATTACGATATTATTTTCAGAATTCAACAATTCTTCGTTAAAATATTTTACAACATACCATTCAAATAACTATTATTTTTACAGCATTTGTACATATCATTTTTTTTTTAATATCTTTTGCACAATTTAATGAGATTTAAAATTTTCCGAACAAAATACATCGAAATTTTTTGAATTTGTCAAAGTTCAAAGCTTTTGTAAAAATATCGCTTACATTTTCATTTGTTGGAACATACTGTAAATCGATTAAACCTTTGCTGTATAAGTCCTTGACATAATGGAATTTTACATCTATGTGTTTCGTTCTCTTTGAATTTTCATATGTCTCTATCAAAGAACTAGCACTCAAGTTGTCGATAAATAGCGTGGACTTCATCTTGATTTTAGGGCAAACGTCGAACATGAGTCCTTGAATAGTACCGTCCAATTCTCATTGAATTAAGAAAAATCTCATACGTCTCAATCAAAACCAGCTATTCTACGCCATTTGGTCTGTCAAAACGCGATACAATTTTTAATAATATCCGAAAAAACTAATTTTTGAACAAGTGGGAAATTGAGCGTTAATCGTTGAGGTCTTAAATTGCTGGTGATAGACCTAGCTTTGCCGTTGAAATCGACGAATTGTTAAAACTCGAGCGAGGTCAATTGTGCGGGTAAAACCGGTAATGAAGCCGCCCCCACTAAACATTTAACCCTTGCGGCGGGCAAGTTGGGGGTCTCTGGGTTGTGGGCTGAGTGGCGCGAACACACTGCACCTCAGGGAAATGAGCTTACCTCGACGAATTTCTGAATACCGACCTTCCCTGGTCTGGAGTTTTTATGGGGGAACAGGGAATTCGCGCGGTTGAGTTGGCAACAGTGAGTGTGGAGGTGTTGGGTGGTCGCAGCATCCCCCGTCAGGAACGGTTCTCCCCTGTTTAACAGTTCCTGCGAGCTCTCCGGAAAATAACATTCGAACCAGATGGTATCTGGCAATGATTCGACAAACAGATACTCCAAATTTTCCTCTTGGGAATTCCCATTTATTGAGTAAAGTAGTGGAGCTCCAAGCTAGATAAATGATCTAAAATCTGAATCAAAAATTTCCTTCATTAATGGTGACAAAAGAACCATCCAAATTCACAAAATCTTTCAGTTTCGAGTTGAAAACACTCCAAATTATTACGCAAAGGTTTATTATTTTTCCTCCTCAAGTCTCGAGCCCTCTCCAGAAAAACTAAAGACAAAGTACTGCTTCGCCCTGTACTAACCTGGGTCAGAAACATGGGTGATGACAAAATAGTCTGAGAGTGTGCTCAGGGAAGATTCTTAGGAGAATCCTGGGCTCAATGTTTGACCACTGACAATGGAGACTACGAAAAAATGAAGAACTGAACCAGCTGTACGAGGAATATGATGTAGTGAAGCTGGAATGGTTGAGATGGGCTGGACATGTTCTCAGAATGGATGATGACGACCAATCTAAACAGCTGCTGCTCTCCAGACAAAATGGTATAAGAAGGAGAGGAAGACCGAGGCAGAGATAGATTGGCAACTTAGAGGATGACACAGCACGACTTGGGTGATGTGAATATGTGACAACGGCTCAGGATCGGACAAGCTGGAGAAGTGTCTTAGTGGAGGCCAAGGCTCACCCTGGGCTGTAGAGCCAGTTATTTAGTAAAAGTAAAGGTAAATTAAAGTAAACAACCATTTCAAGTTGGATTTTCGTCCGACTGCCATTTCTGGCGCCATCAGCAGGCCATGGCTTGCCTCACCGCCCTGGGCTTCCGGTGATGAGCTTTGAACCCGCGATCCCCGCAGAGGTCGGTCCAAAGTCCACCGAAGAACAACGACGCCCCAACGACCGTAGCCACACCGCTGTCCCAAGTTAGTTAGAATATTATTTTTCTATACAGATCAAGCGCCTGCAAAGAACACGGCTTTGTCATTGTCACTACCTACCAATCATATTTATGCACAATCACAATCAAGTTTATTTTGAAGAAATTAACGGTTCACGCTCAATTCGAAGGTGTTGTGAGTGCTTTCAATAGTTGCTGTAGGTTGCTAAGGCCGCAAAACTGAGTACAAGTCGAAGAAACGAACAGCGATCGCATTTTTGTAAGCTAAAACTTCTGATTTTGAAGAAATTTTCAGGGATCGTGCGGGTCTCCATGAGGGTGGTGCAAGGTTCTCAGATATTGATGCTTTGAGATTAGCTACTATGCATCAGATCATCTATACAATCCTGTTAAATGTATACGAGGAAACTCAGGTTTCAGACCTTTCTGAACAATTTTGGTTCCGTGTCTGTTTGTCTGTCATGAAATCTTTGTAACCGGCATAACTATACGAAGTTATCGTCCGATTTCGATGGAATTTTCAGGGATTGTGCGGGTTGGCGTGTAGACGGTCCCCTATGAAAATCATCACCCCCGGACTGATAGCAGACACTGCGCATGCGCAAACGTGAATTCCTTGTAACAGCCATAACTTCCACATTTTATATCCGATTTCGATTAAATTTTCAGGAATTATGCGGATTAGGTTGTAGATGGTCCCCTATGAAAATCAAGGCCTTAAAATTCACAATAGCTTCTGCGCATGCGCAAACGTAAAATCCTTATAATAGCCATAACACTCACATTTTTCATGCGAATTTGATGAAATTTTCTAGGATGGTCCCCTATGATAATCATCTTAGCAAACTAATAGTAGTTGCTGCGCATCCTCAAACGTGAATTTCTTGTAACAGCCATAACTTCCACGTTTTCCATCCAATTTCGACTAAATTTCTCAGGATTGTTCAGATTGGCGTGTACCTAGATGATCCCCTATGAAGGTAGTGGAAGGTACCTACCTAGAGAATGATGTTTTGTGCTGCATCGGATAATGTATACTATCGGGTTATGGATACGAGGAATCTATGTGCCACACCCACTTGGCAGACGTTTTTTCTTGCTTCATCATTGAGAATAATGAACTTTTTTCGCGAAAGTAACCGCCACGCGCAATAATAATGTGGTCGATTACTTTCATTATTCAATTACTTGTCTATCGTAATTGTATTCGTGAATCGATTAACGCCCATCCCTGTCCCACCTAAATCAATCCAAGGGAGTTCAAATCAGCAGCAGTTCGCCCCAGTAGCAGTTCCGATAGCAGTTCTCAAGATGGTGGAGTAGCGGTTCGCGTTGGTCCGCCGCCCCCTCAGCTTCACTGCTCCAGAGCATCCTCCCCTTCAGTTGCATCGCACCCGCGCTCCTGTTCCTATTCCGCGGCTTCTCCCCCCCGGGTGACCGTCCTCCGTACAATGTAGCAGGCCGAGTGATGGTCTTCGGTGGCATCACTTTGCGCTGGAGTCGATTCAAATGCAGGTATTCCCTCTCCGGCTCCAACCCTTCCAACAGTCTTCCCAGCTAATCAGGCAGTTGCAGCCCTCCGATGTCGTCGTTACCCTTTACGGTCAAACCCACCCCATAAACAAGACCCATATTGATCTCATCCTTCCTGATCTTCTCTACCAATTTACTTGGTGTGGAGGAGGGGGGGAATCCTTCAAATTTACACAATTTTTCCCAACTTTGAGATATTTTCGTCCTGCTCATTATTTTTATAGCATTTCCAAGTCAAATTCAACCTTTTCCAACTCAAATTCAACCTTTTCCAAGTCAAATTCAACCTTTTCCAATTCAAATTCAACCTTTTCCAACTCAAATTCAACCTTTTCCAAGTCAAATTCAACCTTTTTCAAGTCAAATTCAACCTTTTCCAACTGAAATCCAACCGTTCTAAGTGAAATCCAACCTTTTCCAACTCAAATTCAACCTTTTCCAAGTCAAATTCAACCTTTTCCAAGTCAACTTCAACCTTTTCTAACTCAAATTCAACCTTTTCCAAATCAATCCAACCTTTTCCAAGTCAAACCCAACCTTTTCCAAGTCAAATTCAACCTTTTCTAACTCAAATTCAACCTTTTCCAAAACAAATTCAACCTTTTCCAAGTCAAATTCAACCTTTTCCAAATCAAATTCAACCTTTTCCAAGTCAAATTCCACCTTTTCCAACTCAAATTCAACCTTTGCCAAAACAAATTCAACCTTTTCCAAGTCAAATTCCACCTTTTCTAAGTCAAATTCAACCTTTTCCAAAACCAATTCAACCTTTTCCAACTCAAATTCAACCTATTCTAAGTCAAATTCAACCTTTTCCAACTCAAATTCAACCTTTTCCAAAACAAATTCAACCTTTTCCAAAACAAATTCAACCTTTTCCATGTCAAATTCAACCTTTGCCAAAACAAATTCAACCTTTTCCAAGTGAAATTCCACCTTCTCCTAGTCAAAACCAACCTTTTCCAAATCAAACCTAACCTTTTCCAAGTCAAATTCAACCTTTTCTAACTCAAATTCAACCTTTTCCAGAACAAATCCTACCCTTTCCAAATCAAATTCAACCTTTTCCAAGTCAAATTCAACCTTTTCCAACTCAAATTCAACCTTTTCCAACTCAAATTCAACCTTTTCCAACTCAAATTCAACCTTTTCCAAGTCAAATTCAACCTTTTCCAAGTCAAATTCAACCTTTTCCAAGTCAAATTCAACCTTTTCCAACTCAAATTCAACCTTTTCCAAGTCAAATTCAACCTTTTCCAAAACAAATTCAACCTTTTCCAAGTCAAAGTTCAACCTTTTCCAACTCAAATTCAACCTTTGCCAAAACAAATTCAACCTTTTCCAAGTCAAATTCCACCTTTTCTAAGTCAAATTCAACCTTTTCCAAACCAATTCAACCTTTTCCAACTCAAATTCAACCTATTCTAAGTCAAATTCAACCTTTTCCAACTCAAATTCAACCTTTTCCAAAACAAATTCAACCTTTTCCAAAACAAATTCAACCTTTTCCATGTCAAATTCAACCTTTGCCAAAACAAATTCAACCTTTTCCAAGTGAAATTCCACCTTTTCCTAGTCAAATTCAACCTTTTCCAAGTCAAATTCAACCTTTTCCAACTCAAATTCAACCTTTGCCAAGACAAATTCAACCTTTTCCAAGTCAAATTCAACCTTTTCCAAGTCAAATTCAACCTTTTCCAACTCAAATTCAACCTTTTCCTACTCAAATTCAACCTTTTCCTACTCAAATTCAACCTTTTCCAACTCAAATTCAACCTTTCTAAGTCAAATTCTACCTTTTCCAAGTCAAATTCAACCTTTTCCAACTCAAATTCAACCTTTTCCAACTCAAATTCAACCTTTTCCAAGTCAAATTCAACCGTTTCCAAGTCAAATCCAACCTTTTCCCACTCAAATTCAACCTTTTCCAAAACAAATTCAACCTTATCCAAGTCAAATTCAACCTTTTCCAACTCAAATTCAACCTTTGCCAAAACAAATTCAACCTTTTCCAAGTCAAATTCCACCTTTTCCAAGTCAAATCCAACCGTTTCCAAGTCAAATCCACCTTTTCCCACTCAAATTCAACCTTTTCCAAAACAAATTCAACCTTATCCAAGTCAAAGTTCAACCTTTTCCAACTCAAATTCAACCTTTGCCAAAACAAATTCAACCTTTTCCAAGTCAAATTCCACCTTTTCTAAGTCAAATTCAACCTTTTCCAAAACCAATTCAACCTTTTCCAACTCAAATTCAACCTATTCTAAGTCAAATTCAACCTTTTCCAACTCAAATTCAACCTTTTCCAAAACAAATTCAACCTTTTCCAAAACAAATTCAACCTTTTCCATGTCAAATTCAACCTTTGCCAAAACAAATTCAACCTTTTCCAAGTGAAATTCCACCTTTTCCTAGTCAAATTCAACCTTTTCCAAGTCAAATTCAACCTTTTCCAAGTCAAATTCAACCTTTTCCAAAACGAATTCAACCTTTTCCAAGTCAAATTCAACCTTTTCCAAGTCAAATTCAACCTTTTCCAACTCAAATTCAACCTTTTCCAACTCAAATTCAACCTTTAACAACTCAAATTCAACCTTTTCCAAGTAAAATTCAACCTTTAACAACTCAAATTCAACCTTTTCCAAGTAAAATTCAACCTTTAACAACTCAAATTCAACCTTTTCCAAGTAAAATTCAACCTTTTCCAAGTCAAATCCAACCGTTTCCAAGTCAAATCCAACCTTTTCCAACTCAAATTCAACCTTTTCCAAAACAAATTCAACCTTATCCAAGTCAAATTCAACCTTTTCACCATTATTAGGGATAATGACGAAAAATACGCACAAGCCCTAAATGTAGTACCAAATTCTTGTCTGTGATTAGGGACTGGGCTGAAAACAATACTCCAACGCAGTAGGTACATAAAACAAAATCATGTTTTAATTTTTTTTTTTTTGAAATCAACAGAAAATATAATTTTAAAAAATCAAAATTTCTTTGAAAGAAAAACTTTTATCACTTCTTTACATAATTAATATTTTAAAAGTCTGAAAATTAAAAATTTTACTTGTAGAAAGTCTATCTTCAATTTTTTTCACTTACAAAAAAAAAAATGGCGAAAGATTCTTTTGAAAATTTGAATCAATAGATTATTTTTATTTTCAAACTGCTTCTAGGAAAAAGTTGAATTTGACTTGGAAATGCTATAAATTATATTTTTGTTCTGTACTCCTGCTGTAGTCATTTTCTTGGTTATATTTTTCGTTGATTTCTACCTACTGCGTTTGGAGTATTGTTTTCAGCCCAGTACCTAACCACAGACAAGCATTTGGTACTACATTTAGGGCTTGTGCGTATTTTCGTCATTTCCCTAATGATGGTGAAAAGGTCGAATTTGACTTGGATAAGGTTGAATTCGTTTCGGAAAAGTTTTTTTTTCTGTAAAGATCACTCGCCTGCAAAGAACATAGCTTTGCCATTGTCACTACCTACCAACCATATTTTATATTCACAATCAAGTTTATTTTGAAGAAATAAACGCTTCACACTCAATTCAAAGATACTGGTTGCTAAGGAAGCAAAACTGAGGAAACCTCTAAAGAAAGAACAACGATCGCATTTTGGTCAGCTAAAATTTCAACGGAGATTAGGCCTCTTTTGCTATTCACACTCGTGTTCCTGATTTATCGTAAGTCCAGCCCTTGAGTTCTAGAGAGCGAACAGTTTGTCCTACAGAGCTCAGGGTGCATTTGATTCTAAAAATTCAATTCTATTTTAAATTGATGACTGTACCTTTATATGAAAATTTCACCCCCGAGAAGTGACTGACATCAACCACGAGCTTCGTGGCGCTACAAAACCCCAAGTGGAGCCCATTTACCAAATTTCATCAAAATCGGTCCATAGGAACTAACGCAAATCCCGCGGACGGCGGATTTTTTGATTTTCGATTTTCAGATTCTACATATCTCGAAACGTGTATCATCAAATTCCGAGGGGGATTACAATTTTGAAAAGCTGGTTTTGGTTTATTATTTTTCAATAATGAACCTTTGGGAATCAACCACGAAAAAGAAAGTCTTCAACCCCCCTAAAAGGTACAAAAATCCGAAAATCGAATAAAAATTTTGCCGTCCGTCCGCAGAACACCGCACTTTCTTCAATTACCATGGATTTTGATGAAATTTGGTATATGGGCTCCATTTGAGGTTATGTTGTGCCCCGAAGCTTTTGGTTGATGTCAGTCACTTCTAAGGGCTGAAATTTTCAAAAGGCCCTAGCTCAAAAACTTCCAATATAAAGGTATTGTTTTTACGTAAATTTTTGCTAGATACTTCTGCTCTCATGATACTTATGCTACGTCCGAGATTTTGGAAGGAATTTGATTATTTTCGGAAGAATAACGATTAGATATCAAACTTGAACTATTTCTTCATTGAACTTTGACGAGGGGAGTATGAATATCGCACATCATTAGTAATGAATTAAATTCATTGGCCTCACCGCGCTGGGTTGGGACGAGGGGGAACTGCGACCGGCTTACTCGAAAATATGCTCCCGAGGCGAGCCCCGAACTCACGGCCCCGCAACCGGTTCGAGTCTCGTCTCCAGAGACACATGCCGCGACTCGCTCGGCCACAGCTGAACCCAAAACGTTGTACTAAACAGTAAACAACTTAGTTACCTATTGCATTTTGGTTTATTATTTTCAATAATAAACCTTTGGAATCGACCAAGGAAAAAATTTTTTTTAACACCCCCTCAAAATTTTATGGTTTACGTTTCAAGGTACGTAGAATCCGAAAATCTAATACAAATTTGGCCGGCCGTCCGCCGTACGCGGCACTTTCCTCACTTAGCATTGACTGATTTTGATGATATTTGGTATGTAGGCTCCATTTGGGGTCTAGTTGTGCCCAGAAGCTTTTGGTTGATATAGGTCACTTCTAAGGGTTGAAAAATAAAGTTTAAAATTTTGAACACGCCCCTAACTCAAAAAATGTTGATATAAAGGTATTGTTTTCCATCAATTTAAGATAGCATTGAATTTTTAGAGACCACGCGGAGCTCTGTAGGACAAACCGTTCGCTCCCTACGAGAATTTAAGGGTTGGACTTACGATAATCAGAAACACGAGCGTGAATCGCAAAAGAGGCCTAATCCCCGTTCAAATTAAAGCTGACCGAAATGCAATCGATGTTTTTCTTCATGTTGGATGGTTGGTGGCTTTGCAGACGAGTGATCAATATAGAAAAATAATAAACCTTGTGTAATAATTTGCAGCGTTTTTTGATTACGATCACGCTTATTTTGTCTTGACCCCCAGCCAAAAGACATATCTATGTCAAAA